>JACXGI010001755.1:6746-85734 GCA_016801175.1 Esox masquinongy
CCCCCCCCCCCCCCCCCCCCCCCCCGATCTGCAAAGATCAGGGGCTATTTTTTTTATACATTTTTTTTGGGTAAATTTGAGATCCGGGGCTATTCAAAAAAGATCCGGGGCTATAACCCCGGACGCCCATGCCTAACGATGCTACTGATGTCGCCTATAGAAAAATCGTATATGCCAGTAATCTAGGAGACTAGAGCTATGCACTGGCGGTGAAATCAAGTAACCGTACTTTAGGCCTATGTACCGCTATTCATGCAGATATTCTCTGGTCGTCGCAAACTGGTCAATAATGTCTTTTATTTTACCTTGTACATCACCAAAATGAGATCAAAATGAAAACTAAATTCTAATGGATTTATTTTTGAATAAATTAAGTGTTGTGTGATTTTTATTTTGCACATTCGTAGGGCATAATAAACCTAACAAAAATACTATAGCCTGTGTTCTTAGAAATAATCGTTCTATGTATTCTTTTTTTAGTAGTTTTTTTTAGTATGATGAGACCTTCAATACAAACACATTCTTGTATGTTTTCAAATTCATTAACCTTTTAAAACAAACAAATTCTGTAATTCATTATTTTTTTAGACTTCTACTGTATATACTTTGATAAAGACTCAGTAGATGAACTGATGCCCTGGCTGGAAGGTGATGCTGCGGAGGAGAATGTGTATGCTAATAGGGATGATTCCTATGCTAATGACAAAAAAACGGCGTTCGGCTCTGGCTTTTAATGGTCGTTGGAAAGGCTTGGCGGTTCGAGTGTTAAGGTTAGAAATGCAGACTCATTGCAAACTTTCAAGTGTCTGCTAAAGACTCTTTTCAGCATGGTCTGTGATTAAGTGCAGCCTGGCCCAGGGGTGTGAAGGTGAACGGAAAGGCTTGGTACTGTCCACCCTTGCTGTCTTGCCGGGTGGGCTGTCATCACCACTGGGATGCCCTCTCTCCAATGCCATTCCGGGGCGGAGTCACTGGCTTGTTGTCTCTTTGTTGCACCCATTGTGCAGTTGGGGTGAACTCAGCTGACAGTACTCGGCCCTTATTTCAGGGTGGTTGCGTTTGGTTGGTGTCCCATTGGTTGATGCTTGGCAATGTGGGTAGATTGACTTCCTGCCTGTTGGGCCCTGTCCGGGCCTCCCCTGGATAGGGCCACAGTATCACTGGACCCCCCCGTCTCAGCCCCAAGATTTTACGCTGCTATATTAATGTGCCGGAGGGAGTAGGGTCAGTTCTCCTTCTCCACTGTAAAACCTTGTAAACCTAAGGAATGCACTCTCAAAATTTTGTTGTCTCCTGCTCCATTCAAACTGAGGAGGACACAAGGTTGTGGCCCACACCTCCCGAGTACCAGGCTATAAAGACTCGTTGCTGCCACTGTCCAAAGTTCTTCTGGCTGTGTTGCAGATCAAGACGATACCTGACAATTCCAGCTGCCAGTCTGATACCGCCCCCTCCACCCAGTTGTCCCTGTCCTTGTCCATCTGGTCATTCTTCTGATCTACATTCTGGCTGATACTGTTTGTCTGAAAGGCTTGGCAGTTCTAGTGTTAAGTCAAAGTCAAATGGGGTCCAGTCAAGTGCCCCTTGAATTACCCATCCCCGCTGGCAGGGGTTAAATTGGAATTTGGAAGGTGAGGGAACTCTTGACCCTTAACAGGGGCGGAGGGTCAGCATCTTACCATAAATAAATCGCCGTCCATATTGCTTAAGGGATTGCATTTGTTTAATAAACAACTAAGGCACGTGGTAAGTTAACACTAAGAACTGTAATCCTTTTCACTTAAGCACCAGGCGCAGTGCCAGAACACCATGAATATACCCATTATATATGTTCAATTTAAAAGCAGATTTATTTTAGAGAATAAACTGAACTACAGTCAAAAATTAAAAATAAATTACAGTACGGGTCTATACTGTATATTTGATATCTCTTAAACATATTTTCATGTTATTTGTTTTTATCTATTTATTTAATTGGCCTACACTCTTATTGTATAGTAATAATACAAAATCACAACGAAATAACCTTGAAAATAACCAGTCAGCAAATTCTGCTTGGCTGCTCTTCTGTCCATCTCTGTAAGATACAGTAAGTGGGAATGATCAGTTAGTTGGCCTGAATGAGCTTTTGTGGTATTACACTGTTTGCAAGTTAAAGATAGAATTATCATATTTATTATTAAAATGTTGTGTTCAACTGTCTGAATTAAATTCACTAGCTGATGTAGGCTACAGCAATGGACTTAATCACCATGCCACATGCTAATGTTATGCCATGCAAACCAACTACTGTAGCTAGCAAGCTCCATTTGAACATAATTTGATAAACAACTTGGACATTGTGGGGGGGAAATTGTCCATATGATTATCAAATTTATTATGAAAGGTTGGTTAGGTGGACAGTAAACTTACTTCGCTAGCACGGTTAAAATTAACTAAGTAGATTTTAAATTTTAAAGAAGTTTGTGCATGCTGTACATGCTCTGCTTCTCGCATTCATAGACAGGCACGTTCCACACAGACCTTTCTCCACTACTACGAGCAATGACAAAGTTGAAACATAATTGACTCTTAAATTGCCCACTTGGACCTCAGTTTACCCATCTGTGTTTTACCCTGCCGTTTCAAACAATCACTTGAGGAAGGCTAAGCTAACAACCCAGTGACTTAGCCTGGTAGTGACCGAACAGTAAAGACAGGACTAAGAGCTGCCAACACACTTACCGCTCCTTCATTAGGCCAAGTGATTATCAATGAGACTGACACCTCCATCCATATTTATGATGGCCCAGTTGGCAAACAGAAGACATTTATCATATTTCTCAAGCAGACTGCATTTGCATCCCAAAGCGGTAGCCGAATGGGTAGTGCAACCTGCAGTATGAGTCCCAAATGGCAGTCTATTCCCAGAGCCCAATGGGTAGTGCAGGGAATAGACTGCCATTTGGGACTCATACTGCAGGTTGTGATTTCCCAGTAGGATTTGAAACGGAGGCCTCTTGTTAGTGCTGGGATCAGAAATGACAAAGGTACCTGTCTGACAAAAGTAAAACAAGGAGGCACTGATGCCTAACAGGCTGATGTTAAAAAACTCTGCCCAGGTTAAAGCAACCATGCCCATTTTGTATCAGCCCATCAAAATCAAATATCAAATATGACAGTAATGTATAACCTTGGTCTGTGGTCTGTTATCAGAAAACAGTATACTGTACAAGGTGCAGGTAGCATAGCGGTTAGGGCATCTTACTTCTTACCAAAACGGTTGTTAGATTGTATCTCAATTTGGCAAGTGGAAATAAATATATAATTTTCGTTCCAGAACACAGAACTAAAATGTCTAAGTTCATAGGATTTCAGTGTCAACTAAACACCTAAAATGTAAAATATTATCTTTTAAAGTTCAAGTATGTAACTTTCAAGAACAGGAACTATTTCCGCATCATTTTCCCAGAAATCTCGCCTTTTGCCAGTGTGACGTCAATTCACTCTAAAAGCCCCACACGTTATCTGTTCACTTTATTCAGCTCATCTAAAAAATATGCCTTCATCCAACCAGGCGAGTTGACATGCCATTCTTATAATTATATAATAAAAGTAATTGAACAAAATGCATCTGATGTAGCATAAATATGGAAATGTGAGAATAGCTAACTACTAGTCTAAACTCGCCCTAGTAAAATTTTCCAATTACATTACTACTAGCTGGGCTGGTAAACAAAGCAAACGGCATGTACAGACTGCTACATAATTACCTGGACTGCTCACCTTTTTATCCACAGAATGTTAGCTAGTTAACCAAATTGGCCAGTAGTTTTGCCAGGTAATTAGTTATAGCCAATTACTAACAACAGTATGAGTTTATTCTAGGCAGCTAACATTGTCCTTGCTGGCAAGCAGACGTTATTAGAAGCTGGTAGTAGTAGCAAAAATTGCGAACAATGTCTGCTGGTTAGATGTAGAGTCAGTAAATATTGCCATGTCTGCTCTGTCTGTATAGCTAGCCACATTAACACAGCTCTTTGTGTGATACATCAAACATATCATTTCCTATATGAAGGAACATTTTTCCCGCCACTGCGTGAGCCAACCACTTTCATACTTAGCAGCAGTACACCATATACAGAGGTTTTTCAGATGCAGGCCTGGGGCCAACTGATTTGGTAGTTATTCATCCACAGTCCTGATGAATAGAACAGCAATGTAATAATACAAAAAACTTCACTGTACTGTAATCAGAAAACATTACCAGGGTGAGTTTAGACCAGTAGCTTGCTATTCTCCCATTTCCATATTTATGCTACGTCAGATATATTTAGTTTAAATAATTTTAGCATACAATTTAAAGAATGGCATGTCAACACACCTGGTCGGATGAAGGCATATATTTTAGATGAACTGAATAAAGTGAACAGATAATGTGTGGGGCTTTAAGAGTAAACTGACGTCACACAAGCAACATGCGAGATTTCTGGGAAAATTATGCAGAAATACTTCCTGCTCTTGAAAGTTACGTACTTCAGCTTTGAATTATCTGATCTAATGCATTGTGGATGAAAACCTACAATAGTGAAAAAGATATTGAAGCAGTGAACAAATGTTGCATGTTTAAGCTCCTGTTCGTACAATATTTGTCCAGCTCTAAATAGTCTCATCAAAGCTATCTTTCACAGCCAGCACAATCCCCTTCTATCAGAAGTCCAGGCTAGCAGTGTTTCAGTGAGACTGACAGGCAGCAATCTGTGCTGATATCAAATCTGTGCGACGTTTGGGAAGGTTTGTTGAATACAGAGAACACAAGAGGGACAAGATAACTGAGGATTTAGACCTGAGCAGAGCTGTCTGTATGCCAAGCGTGCTTTCTGAATAGCATCCCATTTCTTATAGTGGACTACTACCCAAAGTGTATGTTGTGTAATTGTTCTTTAATTTATTTCCTAACACTCATATAATCTCTGATCCCAAGGATGAAAGGAACCTCACATTTTGCATAATTTCTGCATGCATTAGTGATGTGAAGCTGTATCCTACATATGTTAACCTAGTTCCATTAACAAAATTACATTCATTATGTAATGTGTAAATGGTTAAACAGGGGATTGAGTAAGTGTTCACTCCGCAAGGACTTCACATTGCATTCTGGAATTAAAATGGATTAAATTGTAATTATGTCCATTTGATAAACACCACATACACAACACTTGAAAGGTGAAAAATATTTTTTTTGTAAAACAAAGGATAATCAGACAAATGGAATTTTGAGGGTTCAAGTATGCTTTTTGGGTCTACCAGTTCTGCACATCTGGTTGTTGCTATTCTTTTCCCATCTTTGCAAAATTGCTCAAGCTCTCTCAATTTGGATAAGCACTGTTGGTTAATAGCAGCATACAAGTCTTGCCACATATTAGTAACTGGATTGAGATCTGGGCTTTGAATGGTCCATTCTAGGACACTCAGGGACAGTTTTGCAGGCACAGATTAAGACTAGTGCTGAACCAAAAATCTTTAGATTTTTTTTATCTAAAACTAGGCTTTATCAGTCTCTGTGAAATCGGACCCTATTTTCCTGTTTTCTTACCACTCCAGTGTGTGTTTAGGATCATTGTATTGCTGAAAGGTGAATATCTGCCCCATTCCAAGGTCTCATGTAGACAAATGCAGGTCCTCTGGGACTTTACTATATTTGGCTCCATCCATTTCAAGTCCGACGGGTTTCCCGGTCTGTGGGCATGGTGGGAGATCAGCATTGTTGGCTCTGTGCCACACAACGGTTTGAATTTAGGTGAAATGTTCATCCCACCATAGAATCTTTTGCCATGTCGTTGTCTTCCATACGCCTCATGGCAAAATCCAACAGGATTTGATGTCATGGATTTTCAGCAAATGGCTATATCTACACCACTCTTCCCCATAGCCTAGCTTTGTGGAGCACTTGGGTATTAGTGGACATACGGAGAGTTTTTCCCATCCGTTTCATGCAACTCTTTTACTCTTCAGAGTTACCGTTGGCTTTTTGGTGAAAAAAAGTCAAATTAAATTCAAGATTTCCAGATTGTAACACCACAAAATGTACACGTACTTGGGGGGAGAATAGTTACAAATACTTAATAATAATGAACAGTGATTGTAAATCCTTACATTTAAGGTAGAAAGTTTGGTTGGATTTGTTTTGCATGTACAGTATGAGCATAAACAATATTCTACACAATCAGTTATTTCAATGCAGAATGTCTGGAAAGAGGCAACAAAAACAACTGCCATGATGATTTATTGCCAAAAAAGCATCAGCTGCTGGGTTTTTGCGAGTTGGCACTCCAAGCGACAGCACAACAGTTGAAATTGACAGCAGATGTGGAAATGAAGTGTTTAAGTATCCCAATGTGATAAAAAAAGCTCAGAGACTTCTATTGATGCAAATTCCGGACACAGCTGATATCAGCATTACATTAGAGGGAACAAAAATGTAAAGAAATATGGAAGTTGCAAAACTAAAGGAGTAGATCAGCTAAAATGGGATGTATTTATTAGGGCCCCAGTGGAAAATATGGTTACACATCTAATTATGGCCCGGTTTCCATAATAGATGTTTTATTGATAGTTTGTTGATTGTAATACTATTTGTTAAGCAACTGCTTGCTAAGGTTAGGGATAGGTTTAGAGTGAGTATTAGGGTTAGGTTTAGGGTAAATGTTAGGGTAAGTAGGTTGCTAATTGAAATGTTACTGACAGCTGGTAGATTATCTACACAGACAATCTTTGGACTCTGCAAATAAAGTGCTACCAAAAATTCTTCAAATATCAAGCAACAGAAATCAAATATGACATCGACTAATGTCTGGGACTAGTAATCCCTTTGCAAAACTGTTCCTTTTATAAGGAAGCCTAGACCGAGAGTGCCTGTACATTTCTAAAAATAACAAAACATTTTAAAGGGGCACTCTGTAGAATCCTGCCTCAAACATTTACGAGACTGAATTGAAACTTTAGCACAACTTGTCTCCTCTTCCCTTACTGAACGAGACCGGAACATTCTTAGCTAGTCCAGAGTTGATTAGGGTGCGGGGATAGTACTGCGAGTGTCTACAGCAAGTATGAAGACACTACACGTCAATGCAAGAACGTTTAAATGAGGAATATCTCAGACACTCCAAACAATTTTGTTGAAAAAATATTTGAAACATTACCTTTAAACATGAACTGCAGATGTTTTCTTGTCATGTATGCTTGTAATTATGCTAATAGTACAGTAACAATCTTACATTTGTCCCCTTTAAGTGTTTTTTTATTTAGTTTTTTTTTTTTTTCTACCAGAGATTATAGAAAGGAGAAAATGTATAAATATTCACAGATGAATGGAGGAACATGTAACCTTCCCGCCCAACAGTCCAATCACATTCAGCTTGTAATGCAGTGCCATCTTTGAATCCTTTGTAGGATGCCCAATTTGTGTGTGTGTGTGTGTGTGTCTGTGTGTGTGTGCGTGTGTTTATGTATATTATTCTGTATATATGTAGATGTGTGACAAATTCAAGGAAAAACAAATATAAAGTGTCTCAGTAAGGTGTTGGGCCACCACGAGCTGGCAGAACAGCTGCTAGTCTCTGGAACTCTCCTGAAGGGATGGAATGCCAAGATATTCCCTCATTTGGTGTTTTGATAATGGTGTTGGAGAGCACTGTTATTGTTTGCAAAATATATGTTGTTGGTAATTATTATTAGAATATTTTAGAATATTTATTAGAATATTAGCACTGAATATGCTGTTTAACTAGCCATAATGAGTGAAACTGGCCAGATTTATGGGATGCATTGAAACTCCTATCCCAGATGGCGAGCCAACCGAAACCTTCAGAAATCTAGAAAAATCTACAATTGCATGTGGAATAATATTTTTTTCCTTATATTTTCCTTGGGAGACAGACATTTTATCATAGATTATCAACTTCACCTCTACACTCAGGAGTGTGGTAGGACTAAGAATTTAATTCTAAACTGGAATAAATCATTTTTCTTACGCATTCTAACAGTAACAATTTTTGCTGTTTTAGAGAAGATTTCATCTTTACCCTGAAATTAATAATTTATAGATCTGGTGAATGCTGATTTATATGAATAAGCCAATAAAATAAATTAGTGCAGAACTGTAAGACAGAAACATCTCTTTGGATATAGCTTTTGTTAGTCATAGGTTTCCTTTTTTAATGTCAATGTTTGGTACCACTGCCATCTTTTGAATAACAGCTGGCAAATTTAGAACTTACTCTGTGTTTTTATTTTATTTGTTGTGCCACATTTCTATCTCCTGTAGTTGTATCTAATCTTCGGAATCTACTGACCTGGTCCAAATACCTAGGCAATAGTTATTCTGAACCGCTTTTATTACTTACTACCTGCTGTCTTATACCTTAGTCCAAATCTCCCATAGGTGTTTAATTGTGTTCAGATCTGGTGACTATGTAGGCCATAGCACATAATTTTCATACTCATCAAACCATTCAGTGACCCCTCATGTCCTGTGAATGAGGGCATTGTCATACTGGTAGAGACCCAATAACCCTCTTTCAAAGTCACTTACATCCTTTCCTCTTGCCATCTCCATTCAAAATCAAGGTCCGCTGGGCCTGCTCAGTAGTTCAATATATGCCACAGAGCATAATAGTTAATTGCTTGATTGCATCATGTTGTACACCTGTATGGAAGCATCTGCATTCATTATGTTTCTCCACTCATATATTCAGGTTTTTTCTTACATTTTCACACATCTTTGTGTACAAAAAAATAAGCTTTTTAAATCCTAAGTTTGAAGTAAAAAATATACAATTCGCACATTTTGATCTTTTTATTAATCTTTGAGGTTTGTGACACAATCATTCAAAATGCAAATTGCTGCTTCATATTTACACACCACCTTTACTGGAGCTGCAAAGGGAGCGTTTTCCAGACCATTCCAGAGCATTTCCAACTGAAGCGTTGAAGACAATAGTGGAGCTCTACATTGGGGCTCTCTGATCTATGGCAGCTCCAACTTATGATGCTGGAAGAGAGCACTGGCTCCGTTCAAGTTTATCCAGGGTAATAACCTGCTGAAGGTGTTCTCAGAGACTTTGAAGCTGCTACAGATCCTCATCCTAACGCATATGACAACTGAAGACCATGAGCGATGTTTCTCTACTCTCAAAAGAATAATGACCAGACTGAATGCTCTGTCAATGCTATCTATTGAAAAAAATTTCACTCGAGAAATACCTTACAAAAAAGTAATAGAGAAGTTTTTACTCCTTAAAAACCAACAGGAATTAATTTGGTTTACTGATTCACAATGTCTATTGAAATTGAAACACTATTAACATTGCACACATAGCAGAGCATTGTGGATAACAAAAAGCATCGGACACACACATTGAGGTGCAACAGATTCTAAAATGTTTAGCAATATTGGCATTTAATTACATGAACCTCCCCTGGATTCGATTTAATAAAGCTTTTGCTGCACTGTTTTTTTCTATCAAATGCAAAAACTGCTTTGCATGTGTGGATCAAATTTTGTACATGCTCAGTACTTTACATGCTCTTTACCAAGTAGACTAGTTGGCATACTAGAGCTGCCACACCAAAGCCAGGTATCAGACTTTGACAGTGGACTTGTTTATTCTGCATAGCCTGGTACACTGAATGAAGCTATTAATAACATTAGTGTATTTCATGGACTGCCTGCTGCTGATTTTTTTGTTTAAGAACACTTTTGCATGTCTCATGTTCAATATAGGCTGTTTATTTTTGGAATGTTCATGGCCAAAAGGAACAAATGTGTTTATTTTAATTTAATGTTCAGAAATGTGTAGCACAGAAACAATGTTATCAGGAGGAACAAACCTGAGCAGCATGGCTGAAATGTGAAGGGATGCAGGAAATGAACCAATTTTACAAATTCTGGTATGCTGTAGGCTAATAAAGGCTTATGTTTTATTATTTATTAGGAATGGACTTTCTGGTAGTACCCATCAAATCGGAATAAAAAGGAGTTTATAGGCGCTTATGCGGTATTACAAAACATGGCAGAGTGCCATCCTGGCATCAAAGAAACAGTTAGAGAATGATGACATGAACATTGATCACAGTTCTAGTTTGCAAAACATCAGTGGATAAGCTAATGTCTCATCACCTACTTGCAGGCTGCCTGCTATTTGTTAGGCCTTTCCGTTATTGTAATGAGAACTTCACCCATCGATTAACATTGGACACCATTTTTTTGGCAGTTATTGAAATTGCATAAATTACTGCTACTCACTAGAAATGATATAAAGTAGACATAATTATGCTCATTTTCCATGTGTTGGAAAAATGACAAGCTTGTGGCAGGCAGCAAGATCTCACAGTCTATTACAATTATTAGACCAAAAATGACAGTCATGATTACGCTAGGAATAGAGTGAGGAATGATAATGAATGTTTTTATGAATCCCTGGTAAGATTCATAAGTGGTCCTCCGGCACAGGCCTCCTGACCAACAAATTGCTTCACTTGCACTGAGGAAAAATCTATCTAAAAAACATGATTAGAAGTAATAATTGGACACATGGTGCAAGAATTAATGCAATTTATTGATTATGTTATGATAGCGTTGTAGAACCTAAATAAACACCAAGCCAGCTGCTGCAGTTTGTAAGGTTCTATTCATTTTGTTCAAGGTTAAATTCATCATAAAAAAATTCTGATACTGAAGATTTTTTAAGTGATTGGGTAAATTAAGCAGACAGTTGAGCTTTGTATTACAGAACTACCAAAGCAATCTGGGCGGCTGATAATTTACCATAAATTAGTGGCCTTTGTCTCAGAGCTAAATCGAAAGCTTGTGTAGAAATAAAGGACAGTTCCACAGCTAGGGGAAATTCAGTAGTTTAACTAATCCAGCAAGCAGCGTGACCTGTTTTGTTCCATTTCCTATTATGCTAATGACAATAAGAACCTGGACTTCCATGAATGGCTGTCTAAATGACTTTCATGTGACGTGGGCCAAATCCAAGGAGCGACGGGGCCACTATTCTGAATTAATATGCTTCTAATCACTTGGCTCGCTAATTAAAAGCAATTAGCAGCATATGTTTATAATCCATGCACCAAATACAGGCTCTGGCTAATTGAAACTAATCTATTTTGGTGAATTCTACACAGAGAAGGTGCCAACCGTGCAAAATACTAAAATATTGCCAGCACAAAGACTTTCTGTTGTCAGACAAATTTATTTTAACAGTGCTCTAGTGAAATGTTTTGAGACTTGCATTGTTAAGGTAGTTCGAGCAGGAAGGATGCCTTTTTTGTTTATAGAAATGTGAGGAAAGATGGAGTTAATGGGTGTGTATTACACTCCTTGGAGTCTGATATTTAAGGAAGAAAAGGAAATATAGGAGTTGGTGAACTAAGCACTCACCCTGATACCCTTTACCCTCCCTCAAGTTGGTACCATACAGTATACAGTACATGTATAATGTCTGCAGGCTGACAGGTATATATTCCACAACGGCTGGCTTTATATGGGTCTTCTAAAGTTACAGTTGTGCTCAAAAGTCTGCTTACCCTTGGAGAATTGGTAATATACAGCTCTGGAAAAAATTATGAGACCACTGCACTTTTTTCTTTCCTTTCCAAAAAAGTTGGAAAGGAAGGTTTTGAGTGAGGAACACAAGGGTTAAATTTGCAGTGGTCTCTTGATCTTAACCCTTCTGTTCCTCACTCAAAACTTTCCTTTTCAACTTTTTTGGAAAGGAAAGAAAAAGGTGCAGTGGTCTCTTAATTTTATTTAGAGCTGTATGTACCATTTGTAAAGAAACATGACTGAGCAGGCAAAACAAATTTATTTTATTTCTTATGGGATTCATATTCAACTGTAGGTCATAACAGAATGGCACAATCATAAAACAAAGCATGGCAACAAAGAAAAAAATAAACTGACCCCTGTTCAAAAGTCTAAATACCCTTAGTTCTTAATACTGTGTATTGCCCCCTTTAGCATCAATGACAGCATGCAGTCTTTTTGTAACAGTTGTCTATGAGGCCCCAAATTCTTGCAGATGGTATATAGCTGCCCATTCGTATTGGCAAAATGCCTCTTGATCATGCAAACTCTTAGGTTGTCTTGCATGAACCGCATGTTTGAGATCTCCCCAGAGTGGCTCGATGATATTAAGGTCAGGAGACTGTGATGGCCACTCCAGAACCTTCACCTTTTTCTGCTGTAACCACTGGAGGGTCAACTTGGCCTTATGCTTAGGGTCATTGTCATGCTGGAAAGTCCAAGAGCGTCCCATGCGCAGTTTTGTGCAGAAGAATGCAAATTGTCTGCCAGTATTTTCTGATAACATGCTGCATTCATCTAGCCATCAATTTTCACAAGATTCCCCATGCCTTTAGAGCTCACACACCCCCAAAACATCAGTGAGCCACCACCATGCTTCACAGTGGGGATGGTATTCTGTTCACTATGGCCTTGTTGACCCCTCTCCAAACATAGCGCTTATGGTTGTGACCATAAAGCTCTATTTTGGTCTCGTCATTCCAAATTACAGTGTGCCAGAAGCTGTGAGGCGTGTCAAGGTGTTGTCAGGCATATTCTAACTGGGCTTTTTTGTGGCATTGGCGCAGTAAAGGCTTCTTTCTGGCAACTCGACCATGCAGCTAATTTTTGTTCATGGCTCAGTATCTAGTCTGCTCAGTGCATCCACGTGAGAGCTAACAAACTCATTGACTATTTATACACAGACACTAATTGCAATTTAAAAAGCCACAGGTGTGGGAAATTCACCTTTAATTGCCGATTTCTGTTATCATTATGATTTAAAAAGGAGCCAAACAATTATGTGATAATACATGGCTTGATATGATCACTATCCTTAAATAAAATAAAAAAAATGTTGCATGATCAGTTAATTTTTTCAAAATCAATGCCAAAACTTCGAAATTTCTGCCAGGGTATGCAAACTTACGAGCACAACTATATGTGTCCCAGCTGCATTTTCTTATTTTCCCTGAATTCCATTAAAGGTTTATATTAGCAACTTTTCTAATTTAGGTTAACTTTTAGACCATGGCTTTGGAGTTCACTGTTTAAAAATTGATTGGCAAATGAATCCAGAGCACTAGAGAATGGAATGGACTAGACCATAGAATAGAAACTAGATTCATAATAACATTACATGAAAGGATTGTGTTGGTCGAACAAAAAATGCAAACAACCAACGGTAATCGAAAAACCCACAGTTGATAATAATTCTCTTCTGCACGCTCCCTGTGCTTCAAGTCTACTCAGAGCAGAAGTGAGCAGACCGTGGACTTCAGGAGAGCAGATGTCTGTCCTGCCGCCTAACAAAGTGTCCCTTAACAACCAATCATGGCCCAGGTCGCACGGTTGACTAAGAGTTTTAGAGGCAGTTTTAGTTTGACAACCATTGGTATAGGGGTGTGCATGCAGGATTTTGATTTAGCTGACCTGGAAGACCAGCTGTGTTGATTTGAGTCTATCGCTGAGCAGATAATTAAGTTCAGTTGGTCAGTTCAGTTATTTATTCATTTCAGTGCATCTGGTTTCCAGGCTGGCTCAATCAAAAATACAGATACTCGGTAGCTTTCCAGGAACAGGGTTACCCATCCTTGTTCTAAACTTTTAGGCCCCAGTTGTGGGAGAGTGGAGTCTGCAGCTATAAAAGGTGAGGTAGTGATAAGAGGTAACTGAATCAAGTTATACATGCACAATTAATGCATTTTAGGTAAGTAATTGTTACTTATCTAAAATGCATAAATTGTATAAGTTATTGTTCAATACATTATTACACTGCATGCACAATTATTAGGCAAGCGAGTATTCTGATTGTATTATTATTTCTATGCACATTTTCCAACTCCAAACCATATAAACTTGAATGCTCATTGGATTGAGTCATTTTCAGATGTTATGTATTTGTGTAATGAGGGAGGATGTGGCAGCAGTGAATAACACCTTATATCAAAGTGTGCATAATTATTAGGCAGCTTCATGACCTCAGGTAAAATGGGCCAAAAAAAAGATTTAACTGAGACTGAAAAGTCATAAATTGTAAAATGTCTTTCAGACGGATGCAACACTCTTCAAATAGCTAAACTATTGAGGCGTGACCACCAGACACTCAAACGTTTTGTTTGCGAATAGTCAACTGGGGTGCAAAAAATGCATGGAGAAGAAAAGATGCAAATTAGCTGCAAAAGACTTGAGAAGAATTAAACGTGAAGCTACCAGGAACCCGTTATCCTCCATTGCCACCATATTCCAGAACTGCAACCTAACTGGAGTGTCCAGAAGTACAAGGTGTCAAGTGCTCAGAGACATGGCCAAGGTCAAGAAGCCTGAAAAAAGAACACCACTGAATAAGATTCACACGTTGAAGCGTATAGATTGGGCAAAAAAATACCTGAAGACAGATTTTTCAAAGGTTTTATGGACAGATGAAATGAGAGTGACTGTTGATGGACCAGATGGTTGGGCCTGTGGCCATCACTAATGGACACAGGGCACCACTTCTAGTCAGGCGCCAGCAAGGTAGAGGAGGGGTACTGGTATGGGCTGCTATCATTAAGGATGAGGTAGTTGGACCTTTTCGGGTTGAAAAGGTCCAACTCAACTCCCATACCTACTGCCAGTTTCTGGAAGATACTTTCTTCAAGCAGTGGTACAGGAAGCAGTCCTCAGCATTCAAGAAGGCCATGTTCTTTATGCAAGACAATGCTCCATCACATGCATCCAAGTACTCCACTGCTTGGCTAGCAAGCAAGGGCCTCAAAGATGCTCGAATAATGACCTGGCCCCCTTCCTTACCTGACTTAAATCCTATTGAGAACATGTGGACCCTTCTCAAACTTGAGATTTACAGTCAGGGAAGACAATACACCTCTTTGAACAACATTTGGGAGGCTGTGGTTGCTGCTTCAGTGAAAGTTGATTGTGAACAGATCAAGAAACTGACAGACTGCATGGATGGAAGGCTCATGGCAGTTATTGAAAAGGGTGGCTATATCGGTCACTGAATATTTTTGAAAGGCCAGAAATGTTATTTAATTTTCATTTTGTGTTACTTATTTGCTGTACTTACTCTAGTAATTGAGAATAAACAAGTGAGTTGGAGAAAATATTTTTGTAATTTTGTTGCCTAATAATTTTGCACACTAATTGTTGCCTAATAATTGTGCACACTTATGTATTCCCCTGAGAAAGACCAAAACTAATTTTTCCTTTGTTAAACATTCAGGTTTGAGATTCAATGATATTTTGGATTGACTGAGAGCATTTTGTTTGTTCAACAGTAAAATAAATCTTGAGGAATATGATTTACCTAATAATTGTGCACGCAGTGTATTATTGAGGTGTTATTATTGCTTCATCCACACTGTCTCATTGCTCCTTATAATGACTCTAGCCTCCAAAATCCATGCTCCTTGTTTGTGGGAGAGAGAACTGCATTATGTATAGAATTACTAGGTAGACGAAATGCTAAACTACTGCAAACAAAGGTCATAAAACCTTAAGCTAAGTGAAACTCAGGCAGAAGGCTGAACTGTCTTGGAAGCATTGTCAAACATTGACTGCCAAAGCTCACTGGAGATAAACTCCCCAAATGAGCTGAAATCTTCAGCCCTACCGGACTTGCATAGTCAACAAAACAATAAAGACAGTAAACATGGTCTTTTCAAACTAACAACAAGCCGTGGTATGTGAAATGTTTTGCATTTGCCTTGGGGTGTGAGAAAAGAAATTAGGTCATTGGGACGATTTAAAAATATCCTTCTACGCCTGCGAGCAAAAGCTTTTATTGTGTGACCTGGTGATTCTCTGAGTAAATGGATTTTTATATGTTTTATGTCAAATCAGTAATGGATGAAAGCTTACTATCAACAAAGAGAGACCTTTGAAGATACTTCCAATATCTATAGGACTGTCAGATTCTGTTGCTTTGCTGACAGTGCACTCTTCCTTTCAGGGATGACAAAAGTAGGCACAGTACTTCGTTTTCAAACCACAGACTGTCAGCACATTGCATTGGCTTGACACAATATCTACACAGGATGAGCAACTGCCCTTCCGTTATTAAAATGTGAAAAAGTGGTCCTGATTTTCTGCTAGTAATGAAATATTGCCTTCTTTCCAAATTATGCTGTTCGTTTTGCAAGGCTCAACAAAAACTCACAATCATGACATGGAGATGTATACACTTTACCCCATTAATAATCATTAGTCACGTCACATGAAGCCCTCTTGATATTTGGATAGACAAATTCTTGCTATGTGTTCATCCGTCTCGGTAACTGGTCCAAAAGAAATGTACAAATTAGGAAGCAGATTAATTTGTAGTCAGGTTTTGCAAGTAAAATTTATTGACTTGGTTGTTCTGAACAGCTGTTGAGTTGGACAGTTCTGTGTTTTGTATTCATATTGCACTAATCAAAAATGCTCAGAAAATGCCTCACAAGAAACTCCACAGCCACATCTCATGTCTTTATGGAGCATACACACATAAAAACTCATGGCTGTTACCACCTTTACAGGAATAAAGGGGAAGCATGGAAGCATAGTCGTAAGAACATCTGACCAGTAATTAAAAGGTTGAGGGTTTAAATCTTTGAACCTGTAAGGTGAAAATTATGTCCTACTGTTCCTCAGCAATGCAGTTAACCTTTATTTTTCGAAGGTTGTTCGAAAAATAAACCTTGCAAACCTGCAACCTTCATTTCTGAAGGTTGCAGAAATGAAAATGTGTTCTGTCAAAAGTTTTAAATTCAAAATAGTTGTTTTTCCTTTTTTGTATTTGTTTTAGACACTTTGAGTTAAAGAGTCTAAGTAATACATGTTTATTCACCTAATATACAAATGTTTTAATATGGTGTACAGCCACAAAGACATGTGTTGGGTGAGTTTCATGTGGTGAAGACATATGGTTCATTCAAGTGACTAAGCTAGCCAAAGGAGCTCATATGACACAAAAAAATATGGAAAATTAGACTTAACATGCAAAAAATGGAAATATCCCTTTAAAGAATCTTGGCGATGCTCCAATGTGAATTAAGAGATCAGAAAAAGGTCAGGCTCGTTATATGTCCCCAACATGCATCTGAATGAGGAAGAGGCCTTCGATTTCATTTAACTGACTTTTGCTCCCTCTCTTAAAGCTCTGTCAAGCTATCATTACAGTCCCAAAGGCACAACCAGTAAAGCCCTGTTGAATGCCGCAACTCGTAATGTCAGATAGAAGTGTCCCAATTTACATTCAACATCAGGGGCTCAATCTTCAGCTGGAGTTAAGGCAGCGCTAGTGTAACGCTCTTTCTTTGTCAATTTTAAACTGTTAAAGCCAGCAGTCCATTTTTTACAGCTGTTGCGCACCTGCTGGTTATTTACCTTTCATTTACCACCTTGCTCCTATGGGGAGGGCGGAAATATTTGGTGGTTGTCCATCAGTTTTATCCAAAGTGTTCATTTCAGGAGCTGGCAGAGACATTCCAGACCAGACAAAAGCTGCTTTTAGCGGAAATGCTGTTGGTTATGACATTAATTTGACAATGCAGCAATGTGGCATCTTTTCAGCCGTGATGCACGTGGCCCATATATGCAGCCCCGTCTCCAGGAATCCTGGGCCCCCTAAAAAGATACAGCTCCGGAAAAAATTAAGAGACCACTGCACCTTTTTCTTTCTTTTCCAAAAAAGTTGAAAAGGAAAGTTTTGAGTGAGGAACAGAAGCGTTCAATTTGCAGTGGTCTCTTAATTTTAACCCTTCTGTTCCTCACTCAAAACCTTCCTTTTTGACTTTTTTTAAAGAAAAGAAAACATTACAGTGGTCTCTTAATTTTTTCCGGAGCTGTATATGCCTGGCCTCTTCACTTATAAACGACATTGACGTTATTATGGTCAGTGGGCCCTGCCACGACATGGCCCCTGGAATCATAGCCACCTATCCCCTCATTACCTACAGCCCTGCATATGTGTGTGGAATGAAAGTAATGTGCTATCGGTGCCTGTAAACTAAATATTTAGAAAGACAAAAACAAATGTGTTTGTCATTTTTGTCCTGTTTAATAAGAAGAGGAAAGCCATGTAGTGACCTTAGAACTATGTGGAATGCAAATAGGTTCAAGTTCACCAATTTGGCAAAGATGGGATAAGTCTACATTTTAGTTGGTTTCTATAAATTACTTATCCAACTGTAACAAACTAACATTTTAACTGGATTGATTCCAAAGCAATAGCCAACAAGACAGCCCCTGATACACAACCTGAAGTAACCACATTCAGCCTGGGAGCATGTTTTGATTGGTTGAAGATAGACCCATCACTCAATCCTACAGAATACCATGCTCCGTAAAGATTTTCCTTTGCATTTTGTTTGTTAATGTGCTGCCCCAGTTATTATATTTGCATTTAAGTCATTTATCCTGAACAACTTACAGTCGTGAATGCTCTACCAAGCTGAGCACCAGACATAATATACATTTTGTTTAGGACTCGTTGGAGAATCCTAAATTGTTGGAGAATGCTACTTGCTGTGCTGCTTAGTTTGGCTGCTTAATTGTTGTTGTTGTCAGGTTTATCTGGATAAGGGAACCTTTTTTTTCTGCTCTTGACGATGCAGCCCCAGAGTAGGTAAGAAACCTATTAGCAATGCATGAGGGTTTATTGAGAGTTGATGTAAGACCTGTGGGGATGAAAAGGAATCCCACCGCCTTCTCAAGGGCAAAGATGGGTAAAGATTCAGCTGTGGTCATCAACCCAGGCGAGAGAGCTGAAGGCAATTAAAAACAGGACCTAAGAACTGCTGAACTGTTCTGGACAAAAAGAAGCCAATATAATGTTAGTTAGGATCCAAACTGGAGGACCATTCAATGTTTTTTTTAATGAATTTAAAGGATAATTTATTATAGTAGCAGTCAGTAGGCTAAGGGTGGGTTAGACAGCCAATGTGGAGATATTCTCAGTCCTGATTGGTGATAGATAATGTGAAAGGAAAAGAGAGACTGCTAATTAAAACTGCTAATTAAAGTAACTGTAACAACATCAGATGAGGATGTTTTCAGTGCTAATTAGCATCACCAGGCATAGAATGAGTCACACATAGAC
This sequence comes from Esox masquinongy, assembly GCA_016801175.1. Classification (NCBI taxonomy): domain Eukaryota; kingdom Metazoa; phylum Chordata; class Actinopteri; order Esociformes; family Esocidae; genus Esox; species Esox masquinongy. Next base: position 25,874 of record JACXGI010001755.1, read on the forward strand.
GACAGCTCCACGATTCTAGGCATAAATTCACTCGAACTTCCTGTCAGATGGATGCTTTTGCTTAATGGCTTTGGCTTCAGAACATTGACTCGCTGATACATGGGAAGGAAGTATGTTGAATGCGCTCATCTTACTTTAACTCGTGCTGGAACATGAATCATAGTTTATTTGACTCGGCTGAACACTTTTGCTGCTTAACTGACAGGAGAGTCATAATATGGACAGAATTGATTTTATAATTTCTCAGGTTAATTGTCAGTTGTGTTCCCACCTGTCAAAATCCCAGAGAAATCCATGTGAACTCTTTTGGGATTGTATAAGACACCAGTTTCTCATGTGTCAATATTTATTGAAGCCTGAAGAGATGACTGTCACTGCTATTTTCATTTTGAAGGCTTGTGGCAAAATCGATTCACAAAGCCACAGCTCAGAGAAAATCAGTATATCAAACTTGTCAAGAAAATCTGATTGCTTTTGTCCATGAAAATGTGACTATTTTGTGTTTGTTCTTTAATTTGGAGCTTGGTTTCAAAGCAGACAGGCCTGAAACATCCATTTACTGGTGTGTGTGTGTGTGTTATCCTGGTTTTATTATACGTATGGTGACCAGACCGCAAAGATAGCAAAACCTGACAATTCATGCCCTTTAAGATATTTTACCTGGTCCTCTCTAGAACCAGAGAAGGAACCAGGCAAGCCTAATTCAGCCGGCCCACAATTGAAAGTGATGAATATTGTTGCCCATACTGTATTCAAACCGAGGTCGCCCACATGAGAGGCTATGTCTTTAACCACTGCACCACGAAATTGCACGCTTATCTAGTGTCAGTATAGCGTCTCGACAGTAGATAATTTTGTCACCAATTACCATCACGCAAAGTTTGAATATTTCGCTAGACACCATTAAGCATTGTGTTAAACTGACTAACGCTTCTTATTAAGTTTACTTTCAGTCAGTCAGTCAGTCGGTGACATTCGCTCTTCTAGACCGTCTCCGCTTACGTGGTCTGGCAAAAATGTGTAATTCCACTTTAGTGACATATACATTTTAGGAGTTAGGGATAAAGGTAGGTTACATCCAAGCAGAATGCAAATAACCATTCTTCAAAAGATGTTCTTCCCTCAATTTCAGGATGTCAAATTCCTGATTATGACCTTGCTTGAGTGCTTCACTGATTCCCAGAGTGTTTGAGAGAGTTGAAGATTGATAATGTTCTCCAGTGCACATCTTGCCAAGACATTCTGCATCATATCACTTGGTATCCTAGTGTCAAGGGTTGGGTACCGAACTTGGTACTTTTAAGGTTAACGACTGAATTACGTCGGTACTACCGAGTACCGATTCACGTAAAATCAGTTGGTGCCAAATTTCGGTACCTGAGAGCGCATCTGGGTGAGAGAGTAGAGGGAAAGAGAGAGAGCCAGACTACGAGAGCGAGACTATGAGAGCGAGATTACCTCAGCCCTACAGCTTGTTCAGTGTTCAGCACCAACAGAGTCAGGGCAATGGTGAGCCAAAAGCGGTCCGAAGTGTGGTTACACTTTTTAAAACTTGACGGAAACAACGCTCGCTGCAATATTTATGATGCGAAATGCAAAGCTGTCCATGGCAACACGTCTAACCTGAGGAAACACCTGGTCAAACACAAAATATTTCTTAAAGCTGAATATTTCTTAAAGCGTGTACCGTATTTGATAGCATGAAAGCCAAGTCGCCCGCAGCAGCCGCAGCTAACATTAGCGCTACAAAAGTACAGATAAAATATCTGTATCGAATTCCAAGTACCGGTATCTGTTCAAATGCGAACAGTACCCAACCCTACTAGTGTCCCTTAATTACTGTATGTATACAACAAAGCAGAATTTGTCCAACAAACAAATGAATAATAACTACTCAAGGCTTTTATTCCCTTTTTTATTTCCTGTTTCACTGTAGTCATTTGAAACACCAGAGCATCCCAGGCATGTGAAAACATTACATTTTTTCTCATCCGTGTACATCTACAACCCTGTTTTGTCAAATTTGGGGTCTCTTGTTTTGAAATGAGCCTACCATGGCTCATTTCAAAACATCAAATAATGTTGGACCAATGAACCGCATTTTTCTGATGAGTCTTCTGGGCTCAGGTAAATTGATTTGTGTTACCTCCTTGACCAATTGGTTTCAGGCTTGTGTCACGCAGGAGTTAGCAAACTGGTCAGTCAAAATCCAGTGCACTTAAAAGCTTCCTGCTGCCAATAGTCTATGACTCAGCAGAAGCAGACATCTCTGTACAGTTCCGAGATGTTGTGATCAGTCCGTCTGGAACTTCACAACCCACAGGTTACACAAGGCAGACGACACGCAGGGTGCCTCTGGGTGGGGATTGGGGTGAGATAGACTTCACAGGATGGAGCCCGGGTCACGACTGATGCGCTAACAATTGCCTCTAAAGTATGGGGTAAAATCAGCCTTGCACCATCCAGGGGGAGATCCATCACACAAGCCAGGGTCCCCTGGGGTCCCAGAGCCTCCCCTCCCTTTCTCAATCTCCTCTCTTTAGCCTGCCGGGCTTGTCAGTGGCAGACTGAGCCATGCTGGAGTCGGGATCAAAGTCTTCCTCCCCTGATGTGACATTCACAGCATTTCAATTGAGCCATCAATCTGTCAAGCCCCACTGCTGCTAAGCCAGGCAGGAGAACACAGTGAGACAGCTAGGGTTGGATGTGTTTGTGCCCGTTTCCCCTTTTGCCACTTTATTGTAGTCAGGGTGTTACAAACCAAACGTCATGTGAAAGTACATGGGTGTTTGTTTAGTGGTTGTTTGTTAAAGGTTCTCACTATCTATTACTTTTCACACTATTTTCTCTCATGCTTTTTCTCTCAATCTCTTTTTCTCTCTTGTCTGTTTTTGCACTCATTTTCGTTCTTTTTTAGACCGGGCTCCTGTAAGGACGAGATAAAGTCACCCAGTAGGACAGTGCCACCCTCACAGTCCCCGTCAGACTTCCTGGACAAGCTCATGGGTAAAAAGTCTGGCTACGATGCCCGGATCAGACCCAATTTTAAAGGTACGTTGAAAAGTTGACGTAACTACCTTTACAAATCATTAGCAATACTGTTGCTTCAAATAATTTTGTCAGTGTAAAATTGTCTAGGAAGTTTTGAACCCAACTTCCCATATACTAATGTGAGGCATTTTCTGATTCTACTTCTGTTGAAAACTAAAAAGAAAGTGATTAATTGACAATATGTCAACCTTCTGAGTGGTATTCCCTAGAAAAGGACTCTACTAAAGAAGTCTGTGACTATGACACACAAGAGTAGTGTCATGTACATTGATGAGCCAAAACATGACCACTCACAGGTGCAGCGAATAACGTTGATCACCTCCTAACAAGGGCACATGTCAAGGTCTGGGTAGATTAGAGGGTAAACGAACAATCAGTTCTCATAGTGAACATGTTGAATGCAGGAGAAATGGGCAGGAGTAAAAACCTGAGTGACTTTGGCTTGTGGGGTGCTCCCAGTCAGCAGTGAATACCTACCAACAGTGGAAGGAATAAACCACAAACAGGCGATAGGGTGTTGGGTGCCCAAGGCTCATCGATGCGCAAGGAACTGGACCTTGGAGCAGTGGAAGAAGGTCGCCAGTTCCGATGAATCCCATTTTCTTTTCCATCACGTGGTGTGCCATTTACCAGGGGAGGTGATGGCACTAGGAAGCACTGTGGGAAGACTACAAGCCAGTGGAGGGAGTGTGATCCTCTGGGCAATGTTCTGCTGGGAAACCCTGGGTCATTTTGACACGTGGCACCTACCTTAACATTGTTGCAGACCAGGTACATCCCTTCATGGCAGTGGTATTCCCTAATGGTACTGGCTTTCTTCACCAGGATAATGTGCCATGGCACAGTGCACACATTGTTCGGGAATGGTTTGAGGAACATAATGAAGAGTTTGAGTTGTTGCCCTGGCCTCCAAATTCCCCAGATCTCAATCCGATTGAGCATCTGTGGGATGTGCTGGACCAAGTCTGATCCACGGCGGCTCCACCTCACAACTTACAGGACTTGAAGGATCTGCTGCATATGTCTTGGTACCAGATACCACAGGACACCTTCAGGGGTCTTGTAGAGTTCATGCCTCGGCAAGTTGGCGCTGTATTGGCGGCACGCGGAGGACCAACAGCATTTTAGACAGGTGGTCATAATGTTTTGGCTCATCAGTATACTTTACTGTAGAATGTGTCATACTTATTTCATGTCACACTTGTTTCTTGCAAGTACAAGAACCATCCGAGAGTCATTCAGAGTTGTAATTTCTATAAAAGTTTTTCACTCCAGGTAAAAAAAATTGCCTTCCACACAGGCAATGATTGATTTTTCTTTTTGTTTTTTGTTTTCAGGTCCGCCTGTGAATGTCACCTGCAATATTTTTATTAACAGCTTTGGGTCAATCACAGAGACGACTATGGTGAGAAGACATCTGAGCAAAGTCAACTGAGTAAATTCAATTTCCTTGTGAATTAACATCGGGGATTGAGAAACCATTCATCGCTTAAAGTAGGATCTCAAAAAGACAAATGTGTAGATAAGTGAAATGAAAAACATATTTGCTTTACACAAAATACCATTAATACCAACCTGCTATTTATAGTGACCTGATAACCTTAAGCCAGTCTAATTCTTCTGTAATCGTGAATGACCTCAATAACGGTAATTTTGAGATTTACACTTGCTAAGGTTGAAAATTTACAAAAGAAAAGTTTGAATGCCCTATTAATTCCTCTCCTTTGGCCCGCTCAGTATTTGAATAATTCCCTCACCTTGCTCCCTTCAATATCCTCAAGCTTATCTGAACAACCTTAAGAAAACAGTGGGTCAGTGATGTTCAGATAATGAACTGTCTGCTCTGCAATTCAAATGAGAAATTGGAGTGGAAACGAGTGAAATGGATTGAAGAAAAAAAGAGGGAGAGAAATAATCTCTTCTGTAAGCTTATCCTATACGTGGTGAAAGTGCTTGGTCAGTAGTAGTTAAAGGTTAATAGGCCCAGAGGGCTTGACACCAGTTTAGGTCAGCATTGCCAGATAGGCACTAATAATGTCACTGGACACTGTGTTAAAAGCCCAGCATTTATTGTGATAAATGTTTTGCTCTGTCCTTGTTTATTTGTGATACCTCATGGGGACTGAGAACGACAGTTGAGAACTGTCAGGAACACCTGAGTCTCATTACCTGGAGGATACACTTAAATTATTTACTTGAAGAATTCCCGTGATTAAATGAGCATGTGTACTTTGTGGAATTGACCCAAAATCAAAGTAGCTATTCATTGATTTTGCTTCCCGAAAAGCTGATTGGTGTGATTTATTTAAACTGCCACTGAACACAACTTTGATTAACCCTGGATATGGTACTTCAGCTGGCACTAAGAGTTCTGTTGTTCTTTTCTGTGTCTTTCCACCTTTATAAAAGGGGAAAATGTTAACTTCAATCAAAATGGTGGCCACATTAGTTGCTACTAATTTAATCCTTAGCTTATGAATACACACTTGTCTTTTTAAAGTGCAAATACATTGATCAGCCATTACATTATGACCACCTGCCTAATATTGTGTTGGTCCCCATTTTGCCGCCAAAACAGCCCTGACCCATCGAGGCATGGACTCCACTAGACCTCTGAAGGTGTGCTGTGGTATCTGGCACCAAGACATTAGCAGCAGATCCTTTAAGTCCTGTAAGTTGCGAGGTGGGGCCTCCATTGATCGGACCTGTTTGTCCAGCACATCCTGCTCGATTGGATTGAGATCTAGAGAACTTTGACAACCTTGAACTCGTTGTTGTGTTCCTCAAACCATTCCTGAACCATTTTTGCTTTGTGGCAGGGCACATTATCTTGCTGAAAGAGGCCAATGCCATCAGGGAATACCATTGTCATGAAAGGGGGTACATGGTCTGCAACAATGCTTAGGTAGGTGGTACGTGTCAAAGTAACATCCACATGAATGGCAGGACAAAAGTTTTCCCAGCAGAACATTGCCCAAAGCATCACACTGCCTCTGCCGGCTTGCCTTCTTCCCATAGTGCATCCTGGTGCCATGCGTTCTCCAGGTAAGCGACACACACGCACCCGGCCATCCACGTGATGTGAAAGAAAACGTGATTCATCAGACCAGGCCACCTTCCTCCATTGCTCCGTAGTCCAGTTCTGATGCTCACATGCTCATTGTAAGCGCTGCGGTGCACTGTGTGTTCTGACATCTTTCTATCAGTATCAGCATTAACTTTTTCAGCAATTTGAGCTACGGTAGCTCATCTGTTGGATCTGACCACACGGGCCAGCCTTTCGCTTCTCATGTGCATCAATGAGCTTTGGCCGGTTCACCGCTTTTCCTTCCTTGGACCATTTTTGATAGGTACTGACCACTGCAGACCTGAAACACCCCACAAGGGCTGCAGTTTTGGAGATGCTCTGACCCAGTCGTCTAGCCATCACAATTTGGCCCTTGTGAAAGTCGCTCAGATCCTTGCGCTTGCCCATTTTTCCTGCTTCTAACATATCAACTTTGAGTACAGAATGTTCACTTGCTGCCTAATATATCCCACCCACTGACAGGTGCCATGATAACGAGATTATCAGTGTTATTCACTTCAACTGTCAGTGGTCATAATGTTATGCCTGATCGGTGTATATCCTTACTCTATACGTTTATAAGTACTTCAAAGTCCTTATTGATAATAAGCCTCCTTTTATCTTTGTTGGTTATAAAAAATAACATGAGCGGTTAGATTTTCAAATAGACGTCCCACTTTGCAGTGAATTACCTAATTATATCAGTGAAGTACACCTGCATCAGAAATGGTACCTTAGAAATGTGATGATACAGAATCTCTAACTAACCATGAGTCCATCCACAGGATTACAGACTCAATGTGTTCCTACGGCAAAAATGGAACGATCCCCGATTGGCATACCAGGAGTATCCGGATGATTCCTTGGACCTAGATCCTTCCATGCTGGACTCCATCTGGAAGCCTGACCTGTTTTTTGCCAATGAGAAGGGAGCTAACTTTCACGAGGTTACCACTGACAACAAACTACTGCGGATTTTCCAAGATGGCAGCGTATTGTACAGCATCAGGTGAGCAAAGCTTGCCCCATCTCTCCTTCAACAACAATTATTAAAAAAAAACTTGTTGACAGAACAGCAGATTTGTTCGCTACCAATCGTAACACTCCAATCCAAAAGGCATTCCACAACACACAGCTTTATTTTTTTAACTCCAACGCAACCCATGTACAGATTTATACCTCGGATACCTGGGGAATGCAATTACAGTAACGTCCCAAGACCCTCTGCTTTAAGGACTCATTGATCTCTGTATTTATGGGCAATATATTTGGGGCCTTGTATTGGATGTTATCGGAGAACAATGGGGGTTGGGCTCCCACGAGTTACATTGTGTGTCTCACCTCTCCAATGGACGTTTCATTACAGCAGGTAATTGCACCGATTCTCTTACAAGCCAAACTCCCTAACAGCTCCTACTCCTTGAATGCATAATGTATCAACGTCGCAATAAATTACAGCAACGTTGTGTCTCCCAATTAGTGTTCTATTACAGCAGTGAATTTCAACCAAATCGCAAGGAACCACAGTTTGCCTTTTTGTAATAACCAGGGAAAACACACACAGTGCTTGGCATAATGTATAATAGAGACATTATGCTGGGGTAGGCCATAAATCTGGTTGCCGTCAACTCATTTGGCAAGTTTTGAATCAGACATCTCTGCGAATTCCCTTAACTGCCCTTTGCTTCTGTATGCCTTTGCCTTTGTTATTTTCTCCCAGTATGATATAATTCACTTCTTTCACACTCTGCTTTCGCCTTCACCTAAAGCTGTTCTTTCTTTTCTGTCTTTCTTTGTTTCTCTTTTGTTTCTATCTCAGGCTGACTCTTATCCTGTCCTGCCCTATGGACCTGAAGAATTTCCCTATGGATATTCAGACCTGTACCATGCAGCTCGAAAGCTGTGAGTCTCCTTCTGTCCTTCCTCTTCCTCTTTTTCTTCTTATTATTTTATAACACTGGCTGCAAACCTATTGATGGAGCATTGTGGATTCCTAAAGCAATATTGTCACCACCGACAAGTGACATTGATTGAGTTGATATTAAATGCCTGAATGTGGCATGCTGGATTTTGTGTTGCAGCTACTATCAAACATCGTCTGATGACGGTTGCTTGTGCATGCTGCGTAGAATAAAAGATGAATAGTTTAGTCAATAATATTGCATGAAGGTAATGGAATTCCTGTGTGGTGTATCAAATATGCAGGAAGCTCTTTATAAAAATATAAATAGAAGTATATAAATCCTATGACATAGCATATCCTTATTATCTGGAGAAGGAGGAGGGGGGTCTATTCACTATCCTTTTGCCCCCAGCAATGATTGCATCTGCCTGCTGCCCCCCCATCCAATTTCCAGGATATCAATAATGAAACTTTCATTTTATGTCCTCGTTTACTATGTGACTCACCTTGTGCCCTGAGCTAGCTAAATTCCATCTCTGCCAGTTCCGAAAAAATAACTTACAAAAGACGAGATAAGAATGGGAGTAAATCTGGAAGAAAACACAGATTCTTTACCCACAGAAATGGTGTTTCAAACCAATCAATGTTGTGTTGGTTTGTGTATATTATTTATATTGCCTTTTCACTTTGTTTTAACTGGAATATGTTTGCTTGCGTGGAAAGTGGCTTTGAGCATTGACCCCTTCTTTCCATGCCAGACATGGTATGTATTTGTGTGAATCAATGTTCAAATGAATATTGGTTATTGGGGTCACTAGACTCAGCATTGCCTTACATGAGTAACCAATATACTTTCCAATTAGACCTGCAGAGAAGTCTACCTCAAAGAATCCCCCCTCCCCATGTCTACTACTACATCTACACTCCTGAAGTGTTCAGAGTAGGTAAGGCCGGAAATGATGGCCAGCTGCAGAAAGAGTGCCAGCCAGCTGGTTTATTATTTGACAGGACCATTACAGGAGTTCTAATACTTTCTCAATAAAAGAAGATAATGACTGAGGTCAGTCTCTGTGGCTTTTAAGTGGCTGGCCAGCTCTGTTTCAACATGTGTTAGTACACTGCCCAAGTGTGGGACCTTTGATGCCTGGCATAAACATGGTGACCACACTGTTGCAGGTTTAATTACCACAAACTGTGCCTACTGCCAATACTGCCAAGTTAAGAGCAAAAGCATGGAGTGGAAAGGCAGGAGCAAGAAATCTTTAGGGCCTGAGAATTCTGAGAGTGGAAGTCCAGGCCCACACTCTTCATTAACTGTATTCTTGAGCTTTAGTAGATATAAATAGATTCTCAAATCGTAAAATTTCCCTTGTTCTGACAGATCAAAGCAATATACTGCATGCATTGTAGCTACCCTAGTTCCTGCCGTCTTTTAACACCCTCATGCGTTCTGGTGACCTAATTTGTTATCATTAACTCAGTGAGTAGACACACAAAAAAGTAAATCTACAGGACAGTTAGAAAGTTAATTAGAAGCTTGACCAATTCAAGCTTTGAAATGTTGCACACCAACAAACACTTTAAAAATGTGGGCAGACCACATCAGATAGTGTCCTCAGCTAGATCATTGCATCGAACACGTCCAGGCAGTGCACCTAATAAATTTCACTTTGAGGATCGTAATTGTTTTGTTTTTGACTCCTGTTAGTGTATCACAAATGTGAAGAAGAAGACATTGATATTCTCCTTCCTTTCCAAGGTGCATCTGTCGATGGCTACTCATCAGGAACTAATGTTTTAGTGTTTGTTTTATTCACTGTCAACCTCTAACCAAAAACTCAGGGTCCTTGTGCTTGGAGATTAACAAACAGAATTTAAGGAAGGTGCTCCCAAACATCTCCTGTGGGACAAGCTTAGAGAAAAAGCTTGGTCGTGCTGTTTATTCTTATACCAAATGTAAAAATGAAGCCAAATCAAAAGCTTTGGGTTAATGGCTACATCACTGCGAAACTGTAAGCATGTCACATTACATGACAACCCTTAAGCAAAATTAATTACCTTTGCATAGCAATTAGAAGCAATTAGAGTCTCAACTCAATCGTTCTGACATAAGAAGAATGTGTCACAGACACGAGCGCCTCAGTCACAGACAAGCAACACAACTTCATTGCTAATTAGAGGCGGGCAACAGAGAATCAAGCCTGCTGTTAATGTGGGCACATTTTGTCTGTGGACAACAAAGCATTGCTTGGAAGTTGGATGGGAACCCTAGTCGTGGCCTCAGGGGCCCTGCGTAACAACTCCCTGGCGGGCCAACACCTGATGACATCATGTGGTAACCCTCGACCTATGAATGATGTTTGAGCCCTGGGGGAGTAGTACCAGGTAAAAAAAAATCTGTCAATGTAAAAACACAACAACAAAAGAGCTGATCGTGGGCTTGAAGAGATAAGAGCATGGTAACCCCTACACATCAAAAAGCTGCAGTTCACAGTGTAAAAAGTGTCCAGTTCTTCAGTGTGCCCATGACATATGACGCAAAATTATCCTAGTATCCACCAACATCATAGCAAGGAAGGCACAGTAGTCCCTCATAAACCTCAAGCAGCAAAAGTAAATTGACATATCCCCCAATTTCCCTCGATAACTTCTCAAGATCAGAATATGTCAATGAAGTTCCCACTAACATCCCACTCATCCAACTCATCATACATTTTTCGTTTAAAAACAGTAATCAGTAAACAACCCGTATACTTTTGTGGTTGTATACACTGCTGTGTGGTTTTGAAATATGCTTTCTGAGAAGAAGCACTTGACATTTCAACAACATGTCATAGGCTATGCCAAAAACGGGTTATTAAGGAAACTGACAATGCTGGGCACATCATGCCCAGAGCTCATGGCTGAACAGTACCAGAGTTTAATTGGGAGTGGGACAGATGGCCATAATTCCAAAAAATTGTAAACCCCACTTTGCCCTCTAGCCAAATTACACGCGCTCCACTCCTTGCTCGACTCCAGTATCACTACACTTCCATACTCAGCTGCAGATGCAAAATCGAGGGCATACTTTTAGGCTGCATTATCGCCTAGTATGGCAACTGCACCGCATGCAATCGCATGGCTCTTCAGAGGGTGGTGAGGTCATCCCCACCAGAGGCGAATGGCCTGCCTTCCAGGAGATTTACTCCACATGGTGTCAGAGAAAGGCCCGTCATGTTGGACCTCAGCCTTCGGGGCCATGCGCTGTTCATGCTGCTACCACCTAGCAAACAGAGACGTTCAGAAGGATCATTACCAGGACAAAGACACTGATAAAAATTATCACCTCAGGGCCATAAGTCTATTAAACTGTTGGATCTGCACCTCTGCATGTTGTCATGGAAATCGCTAAATGGGAAAGGCACAGAGACTGTAGATTCTTTTCACAAGTAAAGCTTTATTCAAGATTTGCAAATCTGGAGTAGTTAACAACACTATCAGCAGAGTCCGGTCAAAAGCTCCCCGTTGAAGGTTGAGCTCAGGCCTATATACATTCAGTACAGCCCACTGTGTCTCCCTCCCATGCATGTTGCAAATTTCGGCAACAACATAACAAGCATGTCTACAGCCCTTGAGAAGTTAGCCAAAGCTATACCTATCTTCTGTAGGCACATCCTGTATAAGTAAGCAGAGCCGAAACACACAATGGCCTTTCTAAATTACTTGATTATACTTACAATAAGAAATATGATTTGATTGTACTAGTGAATAACAAAATTTCTACCACAATGTCAGAAATACACCAGAATAGGTTGCGGATCCAAGCGCAGAGCGTTCTTATGTTTATTAACACAAAAGTCCAAAACCCAAAACAAGGTCAAAGGCCAGGCACAGAAAGACGGTACACAATAAAACAAAAATAGCAAAGTATAGGTACAAGAAGGGCTAGGCTAAGAGATATGATCAAAACAAGGAATAAGCTAAAGGTCTGGAGCACGTAAATAACTATGAACTTGAAATTTCAAAACAATCTTTGTACAGCTCCGGAAAAAATTAAGAGACCACTGCACCTTTTTCTTTCCTTTCCAAAAAAGTTGAAAAGGAAGGTCTTGAGTGAGGAACAGAAGTGTTCAATTTGCAGTGGTCTCTTCATTTTAACCCTTCTGTTCCTCACTCAAAACCTTCATTCTTAACTTTTTTGGAAAGGAAAGAAAAAGGTGCCGTGGTCTCTTAATTTTTTCCAGAGCTGTATGTTGCACGAAACAAACAATACCTCATAACTGAAAGGTGGAAAGAAAACAGAATATGACTGAGTGAATACAGGTGGTAACAAACACAGGTGACTAGTATTCAGGTGATGAGGGGTGTGGTTGGACAGGTTGGTGTGGTGGTGAGCTGAATGTCTTTATGGTGTATATGCTGCGTATGAATGTGTGCAAAGCAATTCATTTCATCTTGAATGGTCCCGTATGTCTGCTTGGTCGAGGGTGATGTATGTTTGCATACAGTTACCTTGCCAAACTGACCGGCTTAGCAGGTCTTCAGCATGGCAAACACATTTAAGCAAAAGCAAGGGCAACTCTGCATTCATTAAGCTATCAGCTGGATGTGTGCTCAAACATCTCCGGCTGTCTAGGATGCAATGCACCTCACGTACGGCCTTTGCATTCGACCTTCAAGCCACCGGTCTGCCGCTTTGAAAACTTTGGCATATGACCTTTACCTTGACAAAAAGGCAGGGAAAGCTATTGAGACCTTGGGACTAGAAGCTTCTGACATTTTGGTCAAACATCCTTTTACAAAGTTGCCATTTATGTGGTCATTTTTCATATCACGTTTTGTATGTGCAAACCCCTTTTAAACCTGACGCTAGAAGGCAGGCCCACCAATAGGGGGGTACAAATGGGTCTGTTGTCCTGGGCCCAGGGTAGGGGGGGCCCAGAACTGATATTGGGTTGACATTAAAGGGCCCATCTAAGATTATCTCGTCCAGGGCCCAGGCAAGACTGTCAGCTGGCCTGCTAGAAGGTTCCATGTGCAATCCAATCACACAATTCTGTGGTGTTAATACTCATGATGTACATTTGTCATGAGAAAGGACATCAGAAAGGGCATCTATACATTTTTTTGTCGTTCTAGTGTATGTGAGGGATTTAAGCTGTTGGAAATTCCTCTCATTGCTCTCGGATTGTTTTTTTCGAACCACTGCGACATGTCTATACCTACTGCTCCGCTAAAAGTACTCCTCATTCACAGGGGAAAAAAACTCCATTCATGTCACAGGGTTGTGAGTATGATTCCAACGGGATGCCAGTACAAAAGTGTATGCACAAACTACTGTAAATCAGTCTAAATTAGTGTCTGCTAAATTACGTAATAAAACCTAAATTGATTCATACCAACTTCTCACTACTCCTTCTGTTCCAAATTCCAACTTTCAAAACAAGGATGAATACCAAAACTCTGTTGTACCTGTTTATTATATAGCTAAATATTGTCTGACATTATTTGCTCAGAAGATTTGGTATATGTTAAAATTGAAGTAAATCAGTGGTTCATACAGATTTCAGTTAACCATATTTTTAAATGCTGAGCCTGTTCTATGGCTCAGCTAAGTTGCCAACAGAAGCAAATTGTCTCTCTTTCTTGTTCCATCCCTTGCGTTCTTTTTTCAATTCAATTTAAAGTGCTTAATTAGCATGGGAAATATTTACATTGCCAGAGGAAGTGAAAAATAAATAATGGTTAACAGAAATCAGAAATGTAAACTGCATAAATGTTTAAAAATAAAGGCATTTCTGACATTCTCTCTCTCTCTCTCTCCAGTTGGGTATACCATGAATGATCTGATCTTTGAGTGGTTGACAGAGAACCCAGTGCAGGTGGCTGATGATCTGACACTCCCACAGTTTGTCCTGAAGGATGAGCAGGATCTAGGCTACTGTACCAAGCACTACAACACAGGTGAGAGCTGGGTGAAAGTCTAGTGGAAGAGCACATTGTTCCAATGACAGGAACAGAAAATACAGTACAAAGGTTGGGGATTTACTCCAAGTTGAATAGAAGTTAAGTGCATAGCTTGATGTGAATGAACATCCTTTCTGATCACTTGAAGTCAAACAGAGTTTTATCAATGATGCTATGGAATCATTGATGAAATTACATTTATAGAAAAAAGCAAGTGGGAACATCTTCTAATGTTCACACTTACAACAAGTCAAATATTACAGAATTTGAGAACAATCTATAATTGACATTTGTCCGATCTATAATTTCTGGTGGCAGGTAAATTCACCTGCATTGAGGTTAAGTTCCACCTGGAGAGACAGATGGGCTACTACCTGATCCAGATGTACATCCCCAGCCTGCTCATTGTCATACTTTCCTGGGTTTCCTTCTGGATCAACATGGATGCTGCGCCGGCAAGAGTGGGCTTGGGTATCACCACGGTGCTCACTATGACTACACAGAGCTCCGGGTCTCGGGCTTCTCTACCCAAGGTGAATGGATAAGGGCCCACCAGCACATTGCTTTATTTTCAATATGGCTGTGTTTTTAAATCCCTTCTCCGGGTCCCCGATGTTTTTCACAACTGGAAAACCACCACTCAGATACCAATATGGATTGAACTCCACGGGAGTTCTTGTTTAACAAGCTTTTGACATTTGTTTTGACCTCAGTGTCTCCCTTAACAGAGCATGGACTTTCGGTGCGTCTTGTGACCTCGACTCTGATATGTCTACATGTATTTTAGCATTTTTCGTTTCAATTCTAAGAACATGGCAGGGCTATAGACGGCTTGTTTTACAAAGAGCATGTGTTCCTTAACTGAAACATTTATATGCTCTCAAATAAATGTAGGAGTTTTTATTGTTTGCTGAAATTTAACTACAACAATTGTGGACAAAAACAGAGAGCTCAAAACATAAAATTCAAAAAATTCCTTTAGGGGTCTTCAACAATTTTGGGTATAGAGCTTCTTTTAAAAAATAACAAATTTTAAATTTGGCACAGTCTTCCCTCCCCTGCAACGTTACCCTTTACTGCACTATGTTTTATGCCAATATACCTGGGTTAATAAAATACTTTAAATGGGGCCCTATCAATCACTTTTGCCGGACCGCCTAAGCGGAGTCAGCCAAGACGAGCAAATGTCTCTTACCGAGTGACTGACTGAGTGACTACCCATTGTTAAATAGCGTAGTGTTAGAGACACGGACTGTGACTTAGGCGACCGATGTGCAATCCTCGCCACGGGCAAAACAAATTAGGCATTCGGATTTGTTTAGGAAGGTATAAAACTTTGCTGGCTACAAGCTTCAGTTGCTACATTATAGTAAGTCTAAAGTAAAACTGTTTATAGTTATATTGCGATGGACGAACTGCACCGACAACGAACATATTGCTCTCGATTTTGACGTACGTAGCGTAGTTCACATAATATAGTGGTTAGCTGTCATTGTTTTCATTATAGGTACTGTATTGCTAAAAGCTAGCATTCTACAGTGATCTCTTTCTAATTTAACACGTTGAATGCAGTGTAGCGCCCCTGTTATACCTGTTGTTGGTTTGGATGTCAGCTAATAATGTAGGGAACTAGTTTTGAGAACCGTGGAGTTTCAACAAATTAGTTTGACAATGCAAGAAGTAAACAGACACCACATCTCTACACACGTATAACATGCAACAATACCCGCTGTTCAAATAGCGTAGTGGTTAAAGACACAGGCTGCCACATAGAAAACCGTAGATTGTATTTAGTCAGGGACAACAACATTCATCGCTTCTAATCGCAGGCCAGCAGAACTAGGCTTGCCTAGTCCCATTTTCAGTTTTCTCAGTAGTATTTTTCCTTTGTTAGGTTTCTTATTTACTAATGTTACAAATTCCCATAGAGAAAATAAATTAAATGTAATTCCATTTCAATGTTTCATTTAAATCAGAATAAAACAAATGTAGGAGTGGAACATTTTATTTTTCCAGTGTAATTGTCCTTTAATAGCATATGCGTCCAGCACTGCTCGCTAAAGAGGAATTTGTGGTCTTTGATTAATGTAGTGTACTGCTGCTGATATTTCACACAAATAACAAATATATCCAATTGATATTCTGAATATACATTTTCAGTGTATCAGGTAAAACTGTTACTCAGAGGTAACATTCATGGATTGCGCACATGCAAGCCCAATAGGTCCGATCTGCTGATAATAAAACGCAAGCACCACAGACAGGGCAAGCACCACAGACAGGGTAATACAACATGAAAGTATGTGGCAGAACACGTGGAAACTGCATTTACTTCAGAATAGTTTAGTGAGCTACTATTATGAACCCCTTGGCTTAAAAGTCTAGGGTGGTTGGTTGCGAGACCAAATCTAGAGGGAAAACACAAATACACACATATACCCTTATCTGTAACACTCCCACTCTTAAAAGAGCAAACCTATAAAGGTTTGTGACTAAGGTATTACAATGAATAGAAAATAAATTCAAAACAAACTCATTACATGACATTACTGCAGCTGGGATGGTGTCAGTGAATCACACATAACGAGAGCAGATGAGCGCTTAGTTTCCACAGTGCCGGCTTCCTTTCAATTGCATAAGGTAGTATGAAACAGAATCTTGGCTGTAGTTTTTGGAATTGAATTAGGCACTCGTGCATGACTGGGTAAATTATTTTCTTAGCTTGTGCACAGACAATTATAGTTGCATATGCTAGCATAATTGTCACATTTTAGGGTCATTAGTCTGCCTGTTTGAGGGATTGGGTTAGAGGCATTATGCCACGCCCCCTCATTATGTCAACCAACACCTTTGTCAATTGGCCATTAAAGACCTGTTGACTCTGTGTCTCCTCCTTCAGGTGTCCTACGTGAAGGCCATCGACATCTGGATGGCTGTGTGCCTACTGTTTGTGTTTGCTGCACTGCTCGAGTATGCAGCGGTCAACTTTGTCTCGCGGCAACACAAGGAGTTCATCAGACTGAGGAAGCGGCAGCGACGGCAGAGAATAGTTAGTGTTAATCACACACACGCACACACACACATGCACACACACACATGCACACACAGACCTGTCACTTCCTATCAAGGTGACTTACGGCCCTTGTTATTGTGCGTCGCTGTATATTCAGGGACTGACAACAGCAACACGCTACAGCTGGCCGTCACATTACATGAGGGAGATCAGCTCGTTTCAGACTCAGCTCATTTCCATGGTAAGCACTGACCTGCACACAGGTCCGTGTGCTCCCGTCTCCCCCTCTCCCCCCACTCCATTCCCCAGCTTGGTAACAGAGGCCAACAACCTGTCCTCTGGCCTCACATCACTGGAAATCTGTGAGAGTAACATGGGGGGGCAGGGAGTATAATATTGCTGTTCCGGTGTAATACTATCCAGGCAAACAACAATTCCACCATGTACCCACTTGTGGAGAGCAGTGCTGCTGAGGTCTAATGAACACATGGGAGAACCTTTACCAAAAGAATGAAATCAAGAGTAGGGACAACATAAATAAATGGCCTTAACAGGTGCTTCCAAATGGTTGGGCTGCAGGCCCAGACTTGTAGCATAGCTCCCACTGTCCTGACCAGACAAATCCCAGAGATTTAGTGGACTCTACTGGACCCAAATCAATAACGGGAGAATAAGATGATTCTCAGCGACAGCGAGAAGGAACCTCAGACTCTACACATCAGTAGGACAATCACTCCTTTCTAGGCATTTTGGCTTGCACGTTATCAATCCAGGGCAGTATCGATGCAAGGCCTTGGGCTGATGGAGTACACCTTGCAAGCATAATATCTTACCAGGATTAATCAATATCTGCTATACATCCATGGTCTACAGCTTAGCTTAGAAAAGCAACAGAGAGCATTCAGTCCCTGACCCAATTTTCCCGTGTACATGTACGCTATAGCTCGCATCACAGAGGAAAGAAAACGTGCTAAAATGCTGCATGTTTTTGTTCATTCTCTTGAGCTACTCCCTAGGCTACAGTTGTGGATGATATACAGTACCATATGTTCTACTTTTTTGCTTGAGTGGTTCTCTGAAATAAAGGCTAAATACCATAGCTTAGTTTTTGTTTAGTAACGCATCAACATGTTTTTTTATCAGTTTTATGACCACATCTTTCATTGTCATTTTTCGTTTAAAGAAAGTTCTTTTGCTGAATTTGGAATGAACCAGGGAAATGTTCTGCACTCAGCCAAAAGCAGATTAGCCTTTCTGAGGAATTATGTTTTGCTGGAACTGAGCGCAACTTTTCTCTCAGAAGCCTATGGACTAAAGCTGAGCAAATAAGTGTGTGATCCATTGGGCAACTGCATGCAAAAATCAAGTTGAAAATCAACCAACTATAGAAATGAATTTGCTAGAAGTTCACTGTATTTACAAATGTCTGAATTACACTAAAGAATAAGCATGGTTTTCAATGACATTATTACAATCTGTTTACTTGCTCCTTTCCCTATGGAGGCCATGGCGTTGTTAAATCAACAGGGAAGTGTAGAGTCACTGAGGAAAGTAAATGACCTGCCTGGAAACCACACGACCAGCTCCCATGGGAACCTGAATCAGCACTGCAGCGCCTGTGCCAGGGTAAAACCAAACCCGTGTCCCCCCCGACACCAACGTCTTGTCACCTCTTTCCCTCTAAACTGAATGGGTTGTGACCAGTGAGCACAACCTCTGGTCCCAAAACAGAACTTGTTCTACCCCTGCTCCACCAAGTGCAAGTGCTGTCCTGAAACAAGCCCCTTTCGACCTTAGTCACTCTTCTCCCTCCTGGTTTTTGCTCATATTGTTCACTCCCTCCTAATTCCTAAGGTTTATTTGAAGTCTGACGTATTTGTGTGTCTTTGACTCCAGGTGTTTTCTCGCTCTTTTGTTATCACTTTGTGGGGGTGGAGGAAATGTGTTTCACCTTCCCTGTCTTCCCTGCACAAAAACATCTTCTTTTTCAGGACGTCCCCTGCACTGAGAGGGTGTTTGCATGTGTTGATTCCTTAGTTCTTAATGACCCAGGGCCAACCCTTCCATTAGGCAAAATTAGACAGCCACCTATAGCGGCCCTTAAATTTGAGGCGCCATTTTGACAATTGGCTGCCAACCTCCGGCGCCCCTGATTGGCTGTATTTTTTTGTCCTGCCAAGGGCAGCAGAACATCCAAGGCCGGCCCTATAGAGACCTTTAAAAAAAACATGAATTCCTGTTTGATTTCAAAGTCTTAATAACTACTCGCTTTTCTACTTTGGCAGTGCCTCCCAAGCCAACATCAATAATGTAAAACATTGGTGTAAACTGTTAGCAGTTGAGTAAAAGGGATGCCAATATGTCTACATATTTTAAGATTTTTGCTCAGAATGAAAATCGTTTGGCTAATTCACTGCTGTTAAAATTAAATTAAATAGACGCAGACCCTAAATGGACCGGCACAGGGGCTGTATGTCTTAACTTTTGGATGCCAGTCCAGCCCTGCGCTGTAAAGTCACAAGATGGCATATGTTGTTGTTCACAGTGGTTAGATCAGCACTTCTCTCCAACAAATCAGTTTTTACTGAAATTTCCTGACTGGGGCTGTGAGCAAGGGCCAATTAGGATGAGTACCTATTATCTTTGGCAAAACGAATCATCAGAACTCAATGCAAGATGATGTACTGTTTAGTCTAAGAGGAAGTAAGAGAAATAATTAAGAGCATAAATAGAAACAACTCCTCATTCTTCTGTTGTAAGCTGTAATTTGGTCTTTGTGCAACCAGTAAACGATTTGCTTCATCAAGTTCACTCATAGCCAAGAAATGAAGGCAGGAAATTTAGGGAGGGACGCCAATGCTTGTAACTGCAGAAAGGAAGTTGGAGTAGAGCAAAGGTTGGGCTTTAAATGGGGGCATATTGCCAGTTGCCCTTCACCCAGACCTTTTCCAGAGGATAGAGCTTTCAAATAAACCACTAGTACTATGACGTATCATGCAAACTCTCTTCAGAACCATTGTAGAGCTAGATCAGAAGTGGTTATTGGCCTTAGATGTTTAGATGTTTTTCACTAACCCGCAATGAGATAGCAATAGCTAGGCAGAGTCTCAGAAACCTGCAAAGTGTTAGGGAGAAACTTAGAGGGTAAATTCACTCACTGCCTTCACGCAGACTACTACTAATCACCCAATTTAGATCCCACATCTTCACTTTCCCCAGGCCAAAGTGCATCTCTCATGGTGTCAGTGAACTGCCAGCCTTAAGCTACATGTCTATTAATAATCGTCATAAAGACGGAGAATAGGGCATCTCACACTGCATGAAAAGAGGGCCTTGCCATCCATCAAATGGCAATGCCCATTGTGAGTTTTTCCTCAAGATCACGTTTCATTTATGCACCTTGAGTGGTCCATAATTTCAGAAGTGTCTTTAACCTACAAAGATCAATGGATGTTAATTTTCAAAATTCAGGTACTTAAAATGTAATTCGTTCAAATTATGCAGTTCTCCTCCCGCCTCCCTTCCTCTGTGAAAAAAGACTCCAGAATTGCCAGATAATTGCACAAACTTGATTTTAGGCAGCTGGCTTGATTAAACTAACTTGTTTATAATTTATTATATTCCATGTACAGTACTCTTAAGTCATGTGCCAAAGGGACTGGCATTTCTTCAGCCTTGAAATATAAACATTCTTTCAAGAGAGTGCTTGAGGAGAGCATACGATTTGGTCCTGAATGAATAACAAGCTATCCTCCGATTAAAATGATTATGCAAATATTGACAGCATATCATTTTCCTCTTTCACTGAACACCTTGTTGTCCAGTTGTTTTGCAGTTTTTTGTCCAGACAAGACCGGTCTTTCAAACGTTTCTAGCTCAGTTCTAAATAGTTAAGCTAAATATAGAAATTGTAATTCCAACCACAAAATGTCTTAGCGTTAATTTTAAGCCTCAAAATGCAGCAACTTTTAACTTTGATTATAATATATTTTCATGGATCTTCATGTTGTCATTGACAAACAAATGAGCATCTCCACCATCATTTCGGCTGCAAATTGAATGTTGAGATTGCCAGTCTCTTTGGCAAAAACAAGGGGGGATAAAAAAGATTTATGTTAGCAAAAGAGGATAAACACAATTTCTCTCCTTGGTGTGACACCCCTATTAGCACCAACTCAGTGAAATACCATTCCAACTGAATGGGACTGGGAGCAGCATACAGCGTACAGTCTCCATATCTATCACACCAAGGCAAAAGAAGAGAGAATGGCGATACACCCTAAATGCCTACATTTCACAATTATTGACAAGGAAGAAATATGAGCAGATGCCAGTTGACACTGAGAAACCAATCTGTTTTTCTTGTCTTCCATTCTCCAGGAAGAAGAACTGGTGAGAGACAGCCGTGGGTTTTACTTCCGCGGTTACGGGCTTGGTCACTGCCTGCAGACCAAGGATGGAACCGCTGTGGAGGGTGCCACAGTTTTCGCCCCGCCACCTCCACCCGTGTCCACCATGTACGATGGCGAGATGGTCCGCAAGCGCTTCCTGGACCGGGCCAAGCGCATCGACACAGTATCCCGGGCAGTCTTCCCCCTGAGCTTCCTCTTCTTCAACATCTTCTACTGGATTACATACAAAGTGCTTCGACATGAGGACATCCACGCAAACTTGTAATAAGCTCTCTGCACTACCCCCGGCGACATGCTCATTGTTTCTTGCTACTTTTTCTGTTTGTTTTTCTTCTTTCAACCGGAACTGCCTGTCAGATCTACATTTATAAAAGAGGATGTAGTGTTTTAGAGGCGTATGCTTCGTTACCGTTGCCATTGATGCTCAAGACTGTGCTCAGGTAGGTGTTCAGGATATCACAGCGAAAGAGCTATGTGTAGAGTGTGAACAGAGAAGAAAAAGATACAGTATCCATGTGGATTCAAACTGGTGTTAAAATGCTGTTTGTTAATGCGGTTAGGGTTAGGGTTCTCTTATCTTACTCATAGGGTTGCAACATTTCAGAAACCTTTGATACATTCTCTGGTTTTGCTGAAATTCCATTTGTAGAATTCCCAGAATCAGAAAGGGATATATAGGATATAATGAATTCTCCAACCAGAATTTTTAGGGACACCAGGGAATTTATAAAAATTTCCCTGAAATTAGCCACCCTACTTACCCATCCTTTTTCGACTGGATTTTGAGAAGTGTACTGTAATTGCACTCGTCAATGAAATTCTTTGTGAACTCTGAACTATGGCTAAAGGCGTCAGTGACCTTAAAGGAATAATAGCCGAGGCTGGATGAATAATACTAACTTGAAACCTTTCAACGCATCTTTGAATGAATGTTTTTAAAATTCACAAAAATAATAATGGCTTTTTTACAGCTTTAAATTGCCAGACCAATGAGAGGGTGTGAGGGGAGGGAATTGGGTCTTTGATATTTCTTGATATTTAATGGGTGGTAATATGTTGTTTTAACTCCATATGATGAGAATATATATATATATTCAAATGTATAAACTGTACATAAACAGAGTTGTTCATCGATAACACACAGAAAAAATGTGTATTTCTTTTTGTCTAAAATTTGAATAAATGGATATTCTGCCAGGAAATCGCAATTGCTTTCGCTCCTTTGTCCCTAAATCTGTTGTTGGTGAGAGATAGAAATTGCTTCCTTTAAAGAAATGCCAAGCCATAATACACAGAAGATTTAAGTTTGACAACTCTGGAAATTCCCCAACAGATTTACATCATAGAGAATTGCTTTCTGTTATAGTCTTGCATTAGTTTCCATTAGTGTACACCAATCGTGGCCTAAATTACATTAGGCAAATATAAAAATAGAAAAGCAATGCCACTGTTTCATACAAATATGCAATTTGATCTCACAGCAAATGAATGAACGGCTCACATTAAAAGTTTTTCAAGGCTTTTTCACCCTGGAGCATTAATAGTCACAAGCCAAAAACATGCATCGCTCTGATGTTTTTCTCTATTGACGCATAACTAACAGAATCCTTAAGCAAAATGTTTGAAAAACTACCATTCATGTTTGTGTTCCCAGTGTGGCTACTGTAGTGTGGTGATGGGCAAATAAAGTCGGAATTGGATGGTTATTTTAATGTTAAATCAGAGTGTGTTTTATCAACTAATTGGTTTAAAAATTATGTAGATATGGGTGTTTGGTGGGTGGACGTGGATGTGCTGTGCACCCTTGATGAACCATTGTTAATCGATGCATACGAATAGACCTATTAGCACCAACTCAGTGAACTACCAGTCCAACTGAATGGGACTGGGAGCAGCATACAGCATACAGTCTCCATTTCATCTGATTTTCTTAGGGACATCCAAAGGATGTCCTGAAATTCATGTGTATACTCTTCTACATGCATTCTGCAAAGTTGATACAAGCTGGTCCAAAAACAAGTCCTGACTTATTATTATTAAAAGTTACTGACAGGAGCTAAATTCCTGATGTATGATGTATTCCTGAATATTCCTGAATTTTGCAAGTGGAGGAAGGCATACCGCCTGAGAGATTTAAATTGTTTCTGAACATATAGTGGGTTGACACTCACTTAAGCCCTGCGTACTCGTATCTGACAGCTGAAGTAGATTTCTCAGAAGGAAATTTGAGGGCAATAGCCAAAATGTCAAAAAGATTGACTAGTGTGCATTAACGGGAATATTTTCCCCAGAATGGGGACTGATCATTAACAAAGAGGGTCTGTCCCACAATTTCTTCACAGCAGTCTAAACCCATAGGGGAGAGAGTGCAATAGGAAAGGCTCTTGATCCAAAATGAAGATCGCTATCATTTAGTTTAACAACCTTATATCAATATCAATATCATATCAATAATGTCTCAATTTCTTTAAATTACAGCTCCGAATAAAATAAGGTAGAGTCTAATTTTGTGGAAACGGTTCTTTTGTGTCAGTTTAAGAGGTTTTGCTAAATCCATGATTGACACGCACAAAAAATAGGCCTGTTCTTTTTGGCGGATCGCTCCCACTTGTCTTCTTTCTATCCCTGTCTCCAAAAGGGAACATTTCTCTTGAGGGTGTTTTTGCACAAGCAATTGGGGGAATCTGAGAAGTAGGCATCTCTAATGGATGCCAATAAAGCATAATCTCATGGATGCCAATGTAAGACTGCTCCATGGACCTCCCTTGTGGGGATGTGTAAGACAATATCATGCACTAAATCCCCAGGAGCGTGAGAGTTTATCTTGGCAAGGTAGCCCATAGGTTTTTCTCCTGATGGGTGTCATGGGTGAAGACGCAACTGCTGAGCGCTTTAACAGTCAAATCAATAACCTAATTGTCGACTGGAATGATGGCTTCAAATTAGAATACTAATTTGCCTGAACGTAAAATCCGCTTAACGATGTTGCGTCGCCCCTGGTGTCAATAGACTCTGATTACTTCTGTAGCAAAGCATATTTCTGCTTTATTCCATTGACAAAAGCAGGTTTGGGCTAACAAGGCAATTAAGAATAGGATATGACCACGTGGACCAGTTCCCTTTGTTTTCTTTTAATAGCAGGCTTGAACCTTAGCATTAAATGGCAGGTAAGCAGAAGACAGAGCTGTTGGATTGATGGATGCCCTGGTCAGCAATGGTCAAGGCATGCCCTTGCTTTTGCCCCTTGGGAATAATCAACATGCTTTCTCCACTTTATCTGAGAAGAATGTCAGTGGAAGCCACAAGTAAAACTGATGTGTGAGCAACCATGGAGCATCTTGGGACGGTTTTGATCAATACAGTTGCCTTTTGAATGAATGCCTTTTAGGTCTTTATTCTTTTACACACAAAAACACACATGAATATGCGCTTATCGAACCACTCTCCCCCTCTCTCATGTTTGCACACTGTAAATTATGATAAGTCTTGTGCAAAAATAATGCATCAAGCAGGGTTTTTAATGCATAACTTAAAAATGGCATAAGGCACTTTAAATATAGATATAAATGCACAGTGAATCAAGACACAGGAGTGATCTGATTTAGCCGTTCCTCTTCCTTTAGGTGTCCCTTGACACAAGGCAAGGTGTGTCTTCCCTACAAACAATGTTTACAACTACAATAAACAGAATTATCAGGACTCTCCTTGGAGGGAAAAACACTGACAATTCTGGGTAGAGAAGTCGGGGGCAAACTAATCACTGCAGCTAAATAAATACTATCATAACAACAGACCCAGAAAGAAAATGGTTGCCTACAGATAAGCAGCTAACGATTTTACATAATCTGCCATCACATTAAAGGAAATATGTCCATACAAGTTCTGTTACTTTGTTCTTTTCTCAATTCAACTGTGTGGTCAGTCCAACAGCAGAGATGCCACAATACGTAACTGTTACAGAAGCAGAAATTCTATTTCCATGGTATGTATACTGCATGTGTCTAACCGATCGTCAGTAAACAGAGGGAACCCTTTTCACCGGTCTCCCACATCTCATCCATCAATCTCAACCTCCAGGTTAGTGGTTAATAACTGATGGTGCTTTGAGATCACATAGGTTCTGTTTACACCCGGTTATAACGTCTCTGATCTTGTCCACATTCAGATTATTTCTTGATTTGTTAACCACAATGTCTTTGTTGTTCATCAACTTGATGTTACACTCAAAATATGACAGAAATTGAACCTTAAACGCAGGTAACATTTTTCTATGGAAAAGAAAGGCACAGTTCTCGGCAACGTAGAAATTATTATAAACCAAATGTAATATAAGTACTTTCCTATAAAACACAAACAGGTAAAAAAAATAGACAATGATTACAGCTGGGAGAACTGCAGAAGCTGGTTGAATTTTGAAGTCGCTAAGTCTTTAAATCTACATACATAAATGCAACCTCAATTTTAACAAGATACTTGGAGGTCTTGGCAGAAGAAAACTTTTACTCTTATCACGACATCAAGAGTTGGATGGTCAAGCAGAAAAAAAATACTCCTCACTTGAATTTTGGTGGTGGATATGAGATGCTGTGAAGATGTTTTGCTTCCAAAGGACTTGTGAACCTTGTTAGGATACATGGCATTATGGAGTCATGTCAAGTCCCAGGATATATCTGTCTGCTTCTAGCAGGAGGCTAAAACTGGGTTGGTGTGAATCTTCCAGGAGGTCAATTATCCAAAGTATTCCTCCACATCCACAAAAACATTTCACTGAAGACAGAATCAAGCTTTTGCACTAGCTCTCCAAGTCCTTTCAACTAAACCCCATTGAAAACTTATGGGATAAGCTAATGACAGTCCACCAGCAATGGCCAAGGACTCAGTTGAAACACTTGCGTGAAGTTGGCCCCCCACCCAACACAAAATTTCGGCAAAATAGGCTCAAATATTTGTGTTTCGTTTGTGCTGGTTTGTGCCGTTAACATTTTCATTTGTGCTGCTGTCACTTTTTAGATATCAAATAAAATTGTATAGGTCATTTTGAGGACACGTACCCCCCCAACATGCTCCAAATTCAACCAAAATTCTTGTTTGTTTGTGCTTCGCTTGTGCCGGTTTGTGTATTAAAAAGTTTCATTTGTGCCGCTTCAGTGTTTTAAATATTAGACATTTAAATATATGGGATGGTGTCACCACCCCCCCAACATGCTCCAATTTCCCTCAAAGTAGGTTATATGCCAAAAACTGTACCAGCACAAACAACTGAGCCTATTTTGACTCAATTTAGAGCAGGTTGGGGGGCTGGTGACGCCATCACCTATAATAAAATGTCAAAGATAAACTAAAATTTTAACGGCACTGACCGGCACAAACGGAGCACAAACAAACGGAACTGTTTTGGTTGAATTTGGAGCATGTTGGGGGGCTGAGTGACCTCAGAATGACCTATACAATTTTATTTAATATCTAAAAAATGACAGCAGACATTGCGCATGTTGATGCGAGGCTTGCATACTGCTGGTCGGCCTTGGAAACCCACTTCATGAAGCTGTCAACACACAGTTCTTGTACTGATGTTGCTTCCAGGGGCAGTTGGGAACTTGTTTAAAGTCACTGAGCTCTTCAGTACAACCCATTGTACTGCCAATGTTTGTCTGTGGAGATTTCATGGTTATGTGCTGGATTTTATGCAGCTGTGAGAAATGGGTCTGGCTGAAGCACCTGAACTCCACATACTTTATAAGTAGAATGTACATTTTGAAAGCTAAAATTAAATAAAGGTAAGGACGGTTCAACATAAATAGACAGATAAGTGAAAGGTTAACTGTTGTTCAGATAGAAAACACACACTGCGTGCACAATTATTAGGCAAATCGTTTTCCTCAAGATTTATTTTATTGTTGAACAAAGACAATGCTTTCAGTCAATGCAAAATATTATTGAACCTCAAACCTGAATGTTTAACAAAAGAAAAATGAGTTTTGGTCTTTCTCAGGGGAATACATGTGTGCACAATTATTAGGCAACAATTAAATTACAAAAATAATTTCTCCAACTCACTTGTTTATTCTCAATTTTTAGAGTAAGTGCAGCAAATAGGTAACACAAAATGAAAATTAAATAACATTTCTGGCCTTTCAAAAATATTCAGTGACCGATATAGCCACCCTTTTCAGTAACTGCCATGAGCCTTCCATCCATGCAGTCTGTCAGTTTCTTGTTCTGTTCACGATCAACTTTCACTGAAGCAGCAACCACAGCCTCCCAAATGTTGTTCAAAGATGTGTATTGTCTTCCCTGACTGTAAATCTCAAGTTTGAGAAGGGTCCACACGTTCTCAATAGGATTTAAGACAGGTAAGGAAGGGGACCAGGTCATTATTCGGGCATCTTTGAGGCCCTTACTTGCTAGCCAAGCAGTGGTGTACTTGGATGCATGTGATGGAGCATTGTCTTGCATAAAGAACATGACCTTCTTGAATGCTGAGGACTGCTTCCTGTACCACTGCTTGAAGAAAGTATCTTCCAGAAACTGGTAGTAGGTATGGGAGTTGAGTTGGACCTTTTCAACCCGAAAAGGTCCAACTACCTCATCCTTAATGATAGCAGCCCATACCAGTACCCCTCCTCCACCTTGCTGGCGCCTGACTCGAAGTGGTGCCCTGCGTCCATTAGTGATGGCCACAGGCCTATCCATCTGGTCCATCAAGAGTCATTCTCATTTCATCTGTCCATAAAACCTTTGAAAAATCTGTTTTCAGGTATTTTTTTGCCTAATCTATATGATTCAATGTGTGAATCTTATTCAGTGGTGATCTTCTTTCAGCCTTCTTGACCTTGGCTATGTCTCTGAGCACTTGATACCTTGTACTTCTGGACACTCCAGGTAGGTTGCAGTTCTGGAATATGATGGCACTGGAGAATAATGGGTTCCTGGTAACTTCACGTTTAATTCTTTTTAAGTCTTTTGCAGTTAATTTGCCTCTTTTCGTCTCTATGCGTTGCACCCCAGTTGACTATTCACAACAAAACCTTTGATTGTCTGGTGGTCACGCCTCACTAGTTTAGCTATTTCAAGAGTGTTGCATCCGTCTGAAAAGCATTTTACAATTTTTGACTTTTCAGTGTCAGTTAAATCTCTTTTTTGGTCCATTTTCCCTGAGGTCATGAAGCTGCCTAATAATTATTCACACCTTGATATTAGGTGTTATTCACTTTTGCCACACCCTCCCTCATTACAGCAATACATTTTACCTGAAAATGATTCAATCCAATGAGCATTCAAGTTTATATGGTTTGGAGTTGGAAAATGTGCATAGAAATAATAATAATATCAGAATACTCATTTGCCTAATAATTGTGCATGCAGTGTATCAGTTTAACCATTGATTAGAGAACTATGCACAACAATACTATTACACGTCTTGGCTTTGCCTCTCTAGAGTAACTCACTGCCGTCACATGATCTTTTATACAATACTAATAATAGCAATATCAACACCATAATATCAGTAATAACAACTCTCATAGGCAATGAGCAATTTCGCAGTACCAATTCCTCACAAAAGGAAACAGAGAACCGAACAGGTGAAGGCAGGGGTGGTGGGTGGGTTTGCTACCACATGCTTGTGAGACCAACACACATCAGAACTGGGTGAGTTAACTGATGATTAAATAGTCAGTATAAAGTCTAATATTGTGATAGGAGCGATCCCAGATGTCAGCTGGTATGTTGCTGACCAATGAATACTCGGGTTTCCTTTCTCAAATGGTTATGCTAGTTACAAAATTACAATAATACCAAAGCTATTACAAAGACAATGTACAATGTAAACATCAATAGTGACCCAGACTTGTTTTGATATCTCTTTCTAAGCTACTGTGTGAATGACAGCCTTAATAAATTGTGCATTTATCTATTTTAAAGATATATCCAGATAATCAGCTTGTTTGTGTGGTAACGTTTTAAGGATGTTTATGGCAGTCGGCACATGGAGGGTAAAATATCGCATAACAAAAGTAGGGGGTAATGATGACAGTATTACTCTCATCATTACTGACTGACAGTTTTTTCTGTCAATTAACACAGCTTGAGTCATAATGCAAATGCAGTGGCCAGACAGTGATGGGATCATTTTGATCGGATGTGTTACGCATGCAGGACAGGGTTCGTAACAGGATGACAGCAAAAATATTAATGCAAGGTGTAAACACAGCTACAGTGACACTGTTTGAGTAATCGGATTTCTAAAACTCACTAGAACCTGCGGAGAAGAAGTGAAGGTGTGAAAGAGTCGGGGGGTTTGGGGGATGAAAGTGATGTGGTGTGGAGGAATGGTGGAAAGACAGCCTTTAGCCCTCATTTCAGCTGTCCGGTTCCCCTTCCCCGCAGCAGAGGTTTCAATCATTCACTAGATGTGCTCTCTCAATTGAAGCCCTCCTGAAAACCCACCACTTCTCCCACACAACCCAAAAAAATATTCCTCGCTGTCTAGCCACCTTGGACAAAAAAGGACTGTAAACAAACAAACAATGCAGCAAGACGCTAACAGTCTGTGGCCTCAATTAAACTTTCTGAAATATGTCCTAAGAATGCATTAGAGAGTGTTTTCAGTCCTCCAAGTGGGAAAGGGAGTTTTGTGGGGGGAGTTCAATTTTGGAAATGTAGAGGAGACTACAGAAAGACCTCATTGAGTATAATGCCAAACATCCATTGAATCCTACATAAAAAATCCATATAGCATGATTTTCACTAATCCCTCTTACTGCTTCTCTATGTCTATAATTCTGTAATCTGAGATAAATTCATTTTCAGCCTTTCAGCTTCATAGTTTACGTGGTATGGTTACCAGCATGTGTACCCAATATTCTTCCCCTCTTTGTGGGAGAACATGACATAAAGTGAATTAATACCATGCTAAATCCTTCAATGTCATGAAAAAGAAATATAGAATGGAATGCCAAGTCCACAACCAAAATCTCTTCATTCACATGATGAATGTCATTGAGAGCAGTATATAAAACGTTCGGTGGAATATGTCTGTGGGCTCTAAATAAAGAGAGTAGGTGTAGTTGTTGCTCATGGTCTGGACAATAAAATCCACGATTTAAAGTCTCTATATTACAACAGAAACTAAAAACTCTAGCACAATGCATACATTTTGATCATTGAAAAAATAATCAACAACTAAACCATACTGAACTCCCTTTGATAATACACAGGCCAGCTACAGCTAAGTATTCCCAGGTCCCATGAAAGGGAATACTATTTAAAGTTATACGAATTTGTTCATCTCTATTCAATTCACAGCACATCCCTCTCTCCTCCCATGGCTCTCAAAAGAGCAGAAGTTGACCACAGCTATATAATATTAAAATAGCAAGGGAGAAATATATTTGTAATAACAAATCACTAAGGATCTGGTTCACCCTGATCCGTGCAGAGGCAGAGATCATTGGAATTTGTGAATCCCTACACTCCTTTCAAACATTACTCACTGGTATAAAGGCTCAAAAGAATGGATGAGTGAGACAGCCCCATGCAATTGTGAGTGCAGATTTGGGACGGCAGAAAGGCATGGTTAAATTAGTATGAATATTTAGGGTAAAATGTACAATTGGGGTTAGTGTTGGAATTGATGTCAGGTGTAGGCACTAGGAGTTTAGGTTAAGTTTAAGCATAAAGTTATGTTATTGAGGTTGTGGTAAGGGTCAGGTTAGGGTTCAGAGATGTGGAATCATTTTTCAATGTGTACTTGATTTGAACCAAAGGAAATGTTTTTTTTGCAGGTCTCCACTTGGTCCATCTGGTCCCCATAAAGTAAAACAAATAAATGTGTGTATGTGAATCTCAGTGTGCGATCAGTGATGCTCAGACTCAAGGTAGCACAGCTAAACAATGCTCACCTCTGGTATGAATCTCAATACCATGTCAATGAGCAAGGATTAGTAACTGCTTAACAGCATGGATGGGAAACAGCTAATTGGGCAGATTTGAAGAGCATATGGAAACCTACAGTAAGTGTGGACAGGTTTATTGCCATAAAGACTGCTTTGTGTGTCTGCTTAATTGCTTTTGATAAAATATTTCTCTATTGGAAACATTTTTTGTTCATTTTCGTTTAGGGACATGGTTAGGATAACTTACATGGCAGGTTAGGAGAATTAACATTACCCTATACATACGTAATTTCATGCCTGCTTTTAGACACACTCCATTCGATAGCATCCCAATTGCAATGTTTGTGGTTACACCCTTGTTTGATTCCAACTGACTGCCTTTCTTTGTGATTCCCTTTACTGGATGGACCAAACTTGGTGTCAAGAATATTTGAGATGCATCCATCACATTTTGTCCGACTTGACAGGCATTGAAGATTCTGTAAACTTCTGAAGCGGGGCTTAAAAGTTAACATTGTGCCTAGCTGTTAACTTTATAAGACACTGTCTTAAAAAATACTCCAATAGACGACAAGGAGAATTACATTTAAATGCAGCCTTAAATCCCAATCAAAATTAGGACATCCTTCAAGGTGAATGCTTGGGTATCGCTTTTGGTATAGTTTTCCCTAAAAGTATCATTTTAGAGAAATTACTGTACACATAAAAATGCATTCTGGGATATTAAGTACACCAAAAATGTATGATATGTTGGTAAACTGGATTCATATCTGGAGCAACTTACAGTAACCAACATGTTGTGCACAGTGGTGTAGCACAATGCTCAGAAATTGCCATTTAGGTCAAATATGTTTATTGCTGTGCAACAGCCAATATGCCAAGGCTAAGGGCGGTATCCAGGATCACTACATTGGGTCGTTTATAAGAGCAGCCCTTAGCTGTGGTTTGCTTGCCATTATACCACACCTCCTCATATCTTATTTCTGAAATATTTATTCTGTTTGGCGCATAATGACCACTGCCCAGGTGTAATCCCAGTGGCGAGAACCTCTATCATAGTGACCATGGCAGAGGCCTATGATTATAAAAAAGGTCACTTTCTCCATGCTAATTAGCATGGTGGGATGGTTGGGGAGGAGTGAAAGTCCCTCTGCCACAACTCACGTTGGTTCCCTGTTAATGCCATGCATTATAATGAGCGGTGGCGACATTTCTTAAGGTTAGGCTGTCTGTTTGCATCTTTCTCAGACTTGTTTCAGAGGACAGGTGACAGGCAAGGCAAAAAGGACACTCTCACACTAGGTTTAGCCTCAGATTGGGTATATTTTTCTCTTTGTTGCCTTCAATCAATACACAAAGAGGATGCAGTAATGTCACTGTCACTGTGGAGAATTCTTTTTATAACACAGTTTTGGTTTGTTTTGAGATTGGAAAAAAATAACTTTGGGTGACTGTTTTTTTTTTTAGATAAAAAATAGTATAACTTAGAGAAGGCAGACTTGTCTTGTCCTGGAGTTGATTAAAAGACAAACTTCTGTATGAGCAAGACAAAGCATCTACTCAGCGGTACAGGGGGCTCAGCACTGAAATGTGTTCTGGTAGCACCAATCTGACCACCACAGTGTAGGTTTGAGCCTTGACATGCCACTAGCTGATGAATGGCTGGGAAGCCCCATGGGCCTGTATCACCTATGGAGGGAGAGGCATTTTCAGACTTGTTTCCAGGTCTTATCACGCTCTAGCAACTCCCTCGGTAGCCTAGTAGGAAGGTTTACCATGATCTTCAACCCTTCCAAATCTTTTGGGAGGAATTGCAACAAGACAGTCCCATATGTAGATACATTTATAGGCCTAGATGTTGAAATTTGTGAAGGGAGAAAAAAAGGCAGGTAATATAAATACAGTACCAGTCAAAAATTTTGACTCACCTACTCATTCAGGGTTATTTCTTTATTATTTTTTTTTACCATTTTCCACACTGTAGAATAACAGTGAATACATTAAAACTATGAAATAACACATATGCAATCATTTAGTAACCAAAAATGTGTTTAACAGATATTGATGGTTTGGTATTGTAGATTCTTGAAAGTAGTCACCCTTTGCCTTGATGACAGCTTTGCACACTTTTTGCGTTCTCTCACCCAGCTTCATAAGTTAGTAACAAGGTAGGGTTGGTATTCAGAAGACTACCATTATGTCTGTACAGTAGTAGCCCATATTATGTCAAGAACAGCTCAAATAAGCAAAGAGAAATGACAGTCCATCAATACTATAAGACATTTCCGGAAAATGTTAAGAACTTTGAGAAAACTGGCTCTCATGAGGTCCACCACAGGAAAAGAAAACCAAGAATTACCTGCTGCAGAGGAAAAGTTCATTATTTACCAGCCTCAGAAATTGGCTATTAACTGTACCTCAGCAGCCCAAATAAATGCAAATTAAGTAACAGACATATCTCAACATCAACTGTTCAGAGGAGACTTCATGAATGAGGCCTTAGTGGTTGAATTGCTGCAAAGAAACCACTACTGAAAGATACAATAAGAAGACACATTCCTGGGCCAAGACGCACAGTTAATGCACATTAGACCAGTGGAAATTTGTCCTTTGGTCTGATGAGTCCAAATTTGGTTCCAATCGGCATGTCTTTGTGAGACGCAGAGTGGGTGAACGAATGATCTCTGCATGTTTGGTTCCCATGTTGAAGCATGGAGGATGAGGTATGATGGTGTTTTGTTGGTGACACTGTCAGTAATTTATTTCAAATTCAAGGCACACTTTCTGCAGTGATACGCCATCCCATCTAGTTTGTGCTTAGTGGGAATAACATTTGTTTTTCAACAGAACAGTGACCAAAACACACCTCCAGGCTGTGTAAAGGCTACAGTTGTGCTCATAAGTTTGCATACCCTGGCAGAAATTGTGAAATTTTGGCATTGATTTTGAAAATATGACTGATCATGCATCCCCACTGTGAAGCATGGTGGTGGCGTGCTGATGTTTTGGGGGTGTGTGAGCTCTAAAGGCACGGGGAATCTTGTGAAAATTGATAGCAAGATGAATGCAGCATGTTATCAGAAAATACTGGCTATTTGCATTCTTCTGCACGAAAGCTGCACATGGGACCTTCTTGGACTTTCCAGCACAACAATGACCCTAAGCACAAGGCCAGTGGTTACAGCAGAAAAAGTTGAAGGTTCTGGAGTGGCCATCACAGTCTCCTGACTTAATATCATTCAGCCACTCTGGGAAGATTTCAAACGTGCGGTTCATGCAAGATGACCAAAGACTTTGCAAGACCTAGAGGCATTTTGCCAAGACGAATGGGCAGCTATACCACCTGCAAGAATTCGGGGCCTCATAGATAACTATTACAAAAGACTGCATGCTGTCATTGACGCTAAAGGGGGCAATACACAGTATTAAGAATTAAGGGCATGCAGACTTTTGAACAAGGGTCAGTTCATTTTTTTTGTTGCCATGTTTTGTTTTATGATTGTGCCATTCTGTTATGACCTACAATTGAATGTGAATCCCATAAGAAATAAAAGACGTGTTTTGCCTGCTCACTCATGTTTTCTTTACAAATGGTACATATATTATCAATTCTCCAAGGGTATGCAAACTTTTGAGTACAACTGTATAGTAAAACTGCACGTCTATTGAAGAGATTCATTCAAGTCATTAAAGCAGACTCAGTAGTTGGAAATACAGAAAATATGTTATTTTCTAAATGATCTAACATTTTGTCATTTTCTCTATCAAGCCTGTGCTTCTCTCATCTGTGGTTACCAAAATAATGATGATTGTCTAGCCCAAAACAAACCTCCCAGATCTTGTTGCCTTGGCAACAAGGGCCAGCTGAGAAGCCGGGAGGTATTCATTCTGTGGCGGGGGTTAGCAACCAAACCCATGAGTACCGTGGGGTAAGTGGAGGGGGAGAGGAGGAGACGATGGAGAAGGTGGAGAAGATGAGACTGTTATCATTCTAAATTGAGCTCATGGACCATTTCTTCACCCCACTCATGTTCTCGCCACAGCCCATCTCGCTCCCACCTCAACAACCCCACTCCCGACATCATAATCACCGTTCACAACATTTGTCTCCACTGGGGCCTCCGTCGTAAAAAGAGCCTCATCTCTCTTTATTACCTCTGTGTTGAAGGAGTTGAGTCTTGCTTTGCTACTCCGGTTGAGTGGGATGTTCGGATAGAGTTTTGATGCGGGGGCAGATGAGAGACCCAAGATAGGGCAAGGCTCTGGATGTGCTCCAATGCTCCATTATTTACTGTCTGCCCACTGCCTGCTGTGCTGAGCTTTGTTTGCTGCTGGATTCCCATCAAGTCCCCCCATGTAATACTCACCACCGCATTGTGCCATGTGTATACTTGGGCACAAAAGTGCTGTACAAATTAAAACATGTCTGGGCTCCTGTCATAACTCAATGTAAATAAACAAATGTATTGCACATACAGGAAATGAGTGCTTGACAAATGCTATGTGTCAGGCACTCAATCCTGTTGCCAGGTGGGAAAATTTGTCACTTTTTCTTTGCAGTCACCTATATTTTTATTTTAAATACAGTGGTGTTTCA
The DNA here is from genome assembly GCA_016801175.1 of Esox masquinongy. Classification (NCBI taxonomy): domain Eukaryota; kingdom Metazoa; phylum Chordata; class Actinopteri; order Esociformes; family Esocidae; genus Esox; species Esox masquinongy. The sequence goes on from JACXGI010001755.1 coordinate 61,762, forward strand.
AAATGCAAGAGTGACTGACATTCTCACACAGAACTTCTATCTACATTTAAGGACACATTTGATTAATTTAATTCAACTGTATTATATATGACATTTTACAGTATAGTGAAACATGGAAAGCAATAACAACAGGTATCTGAGGTATTGTGAAGGAACCGAAAAATTCTATGTTAATTTACATATTCGATGATTCTTCAGTATTTAGTATAGACATTTATAATTACGTCTTCAATTGTCCTTTCCTAGCCTATACTCTGTGTGTCTGGTTATGTTCTTTTATCAGAATGTTTATGTTACAAATGTTTGTCTCTGGTCTGACTACAAAATCTAAGGTCATGTGTAAAAGAAAATGATATCGGTCTTGAGTCCAAAGTTCTATAAAGTTCTATAAATGCACATGGGATAATCAAAATACAGCCACCTAGTATGACCTAATCAAATCTAGGTACGACAAGTGCCTTTGTAACTTCTTCACTGGCCAAGCCCCCTACTCATATTACTCATACATTAAACACAGAACAGATGCCAGGACATTCTTTGGTCAAGCTAAGATCTCTTCAACAGATAAACAGAGGACCCTATGGTCTGTTAATTACTCATTTACCTAGGTCACAGCATACTAAATGAAACCACCATAGAAATGAATATAAACACATAACTGCCATATAATATAATGTAATATAAAATAATAATATCAAAACATCATATTTTGCTTCTCACTTTTCAAATTTCTATCACACATCCCTTAATCACACTATGCTGAACCCTTGAGTAGGGTCACTCTGTTTTACAATATGGTGTTAAGAGGCATAGGTTGAAATGTGTCCCTAGATGATAAGGGGGTCTATTCTTCAGGATTTGTCTTGTGATTCTTAGGTTAGCCGAACTACCCCCACTTTTTAGTTTTAGGATAAAAACCATAGTGGGGTTTGGGAAAGGTCTCCTGCATTTACCTTTCTTCTGCCTGCATCTTTGCTCTTACAAACATCTTGAATCTCCGGAGAAATTTTATCTTTGATGCTTGCACTGTAATCGCTATACTTTCTTTATATATTAAATTCATTCATTACATTAATTCATTGACTATTTGGAACTAATCTAAAACAGGTCAAAATACAGTTCCTTCAATTGTTTGATTGAATCAATCATACCCGCATTAGAAACATGCAGAAACTAGGTTTAACAGACAAAACCCTTGTTGGCTAGGCAACCTTTCTTGTTTCTTTGGCAGGAAAAGGGTCTCCTACAGGTTTACTTGAGGTTGCAGTGGCGAACTGTGACTACTGGAGCTAGGCCCTCAGTTGCGTACATATAGATAAAGAAGTCTGATATAGGGTTGGGTATCATTTCAATTTCATCGATTCCGATTCTGCTTATCGAATCTGGTTCTTATCGAATCCTGGTTCCAATTCCAATATGTTTGGGAGAGAAGAAGTACAACATATTTCAAGTAAAATCTGAACATATTTTTAAAGTAAAATTTGCCTAATTTTTATTCTTTTAGGCTATATTTAGGCTATAATCAGTCAACTGTCAACGGTGACAGGATTCAGGAAGGTTTCTTTTTCCCTTTATTTATAAAAAGTAAATATTATTTCTTATAAGGAATGATCAACAAAAACAATTACAAACCAAAACTATTTAAATAAATAATATAAAATATGTCAGCTCATCTCTGTTAGAAAATGGAGAGAGAACGGAGACTGGAGCCGAGGGATACATGGTGTTGTCTAAGTTAATGTTACTGTGATAAGCGGGCTTTCTAGTTTTAAAGAAAGAAATTACAAGCAAGCTGGGTAGACCAGTTGGTACGTAATAATTAAGATATATATTGTAGTAAACTTGCTAGCTTGGTCCACATACGTTAGTATAGAATGCTCACGTTAGCTAGCTAGCAAAGTTTGCTTGCCACCAGTCAGCACCCTCCACGTTGGCTAGCTCACTGTGGTTGCTACTGATGTCTAAGTGACAATAAGTTGATGTGCTAAATTTGAGAATTAATATTCAAATATAACTCCAATATTAAAAATAATAAGGAATGCAATTCGAATAGTATTATAGAGGAAGATTGACAACCATACTGTGTTTCATGTACCTGAGCGTGAGACGTTGCTCCTGTTAGTTGTATCTGGGATGTTATTGTGGCTGGAACTGGGAGACCACAACACAGTACATTCCTTCAAATTCACTCCGTGTTGAAGTAAATGCTTCATCATATTGGAAGAGCTTCCTCCCTTCCTCCTTTTGATCTGTCATTAACATTTTTTGTGAAGCAAAGCCAAACTTTCAAGCATTTGCTGTGGTCAGCCATGGTCCAGGATGTAAACAGAAGTCTCTTCTCAGTCCTCATGTGCTTGCTTTGTTGACGTACATCGAGAAATTACATGACATTAAGACCACCTTCCACGTAGCAGGTGCTGGCAGATAAGTGCAATTTTTACGGACTGTAAAATGTGACACTGAAATGCAAACATTAGGAATGGAAGCAGAATCGAAACACGTGTCTTTTCGAATCCACGGTTCTTGGAAATTTGGACGTTCTTGATACCCAACCCTACTCTGTTGCCTGTGTTGTGTATACAGAGCATGACTTGAGACGTTTCTTTTGCAGACCTATCTAGAAGCAATTCTTTTTGATGACGGAGTCAAACGGTCCTAAGCCACGCCTTAGCTGTGGCTCACAAAAGCAGGACACGTACACAACGGGTGCAAATATGGATAGCAGGAAACACATTAGAAGAAAATATTGTAGCATCGCTTCAAATAAACATTTGAAACCACACAACTACTCACATTGTTTCAAGACCACTGACCACTGAAAAAACAATTTTCGCTGTATTGGATGTTCTATCTCCAGCATGCAACAATAAAAATATACACCACAACACAAAATGTCATGTACCTTGTACTTCCAATTGCAACATCATTACAATTCTTTTTACCACACAACCAGTGATCTAAAGTTGAAATAATATTTTACACATTGTATTCTAAACTATATAAACGAGATAGCAACAAAAAGCAAGATAGAGATAAAAACAGAAAGTCAACTCACCATTATGATTATCATTTAAAAACGAAGTCCATTCACCTGTCACCTTTATAAAATAAGCAATGGCAGGTTCCTATAGCTTGTCTTTAGATTTTAAATCCGAAATAAGTTATTTTTCGATTGAGATCAAAGCCAGGGCTGACAGTCTTCCCAGCGCCATCGTTTGCTACACACACTGCAAAAAGATTACCAGCTAGCTAGGCTTAAGCGTTAGAAAACAAGATATGGTTCGCCATTTGCTCTGAATTACTGGCGTATACTTAGGCCCTCAAGAGGGCCTTGAGGCATCATACAATTGTCCCACCTATTACAAGACAAATTGTGATTGGTTGACTCTACTGTCACTCCAAAATGCTACTCTAATTGAAGTCAATGTCATTGACGTTGGCTGGTGCCTTCTATTCAAAGCCTGAGGACCTAGCCAATGAGCGTTAAGCCCAGCTAGATTATACCAATTTGGTAGTCTCTTGATTATACCAAGAGACTACCAAAGAAAAATTATGATTGGATATTTTTTTTTCTCTTGGATTTTAACCCTTTTTTTCCAACACAAACTGAAGAAATTCAATATGAAGATCATTACAATTTAGACAAAAAAGTATAAATCAATTAAAATAAAATTACAAATTATAATATATAAAAATACACCGATCAGCTATAACATTATGACCACCTGCCTAATATTGTGTAGGTCCCGCTTTTGCCACTAAAACAGCCCTGACCCATCGAGTCATGGACTCCACTAGACCTCTGAAGGTGTGCTGAGGTATCTGGCACCAAGACGTTAGCAGCAGATCCTTTAAGTCCTGTAAGTTTTGAGGTGGGGCCTCCATGGATCGGACCTGTTTGTCCAGCACATCCCACAGATGCTCGATTGGATTGAGATCTGAGGAATTTGGAGGCCAAGTCAACCCCTTGAACACATTGTTGTGTTCCTCAAACCATTCCTAAACCATTTTTTCTTTGTGGCAGAGTGCATTATCCTGCTGAAAGAGGCCAATGCCATGAGGGAATACCATTGCCATGAAAGGGTGCACATGGTCTGCGACAATGCTCAGTTAGGTGGTATGTGTCAAAGTAACATCTACATGAATGGCAGGACCCAAGGTTTCCCAGCAGAACATTGCCCTAAGCATCACACTGCCTCCGCCGGCTTGCCTCCTTCCCATAGTGCATCCTGGTGCCATGTGTTCTCCAGTTAAGCGACGCACACGCACCCGGCCATCCATGTGATGTAAAAGAAAATGTGAATCATCAGACCAGGCCACCTCCTTCCATTGCTCTGTGGTCCAGTTCTGATGCTCATGTGCTTTCGGCAGTGAACAGGGGTCAGCATGGGCACCCTGACTGGTCTGCGGCTATGCAGCCCTATACGCAACAAACTGCAATGCACTGTGTTCTGACACCTTTCTATCAGTACCAGCAATAACTTTTTCAGCAATTTGAGCTACAGTAGCTTGTCTATTGGATCCAACCACACAGGCCAGCCTTCGCTCCCCACATGCATCAGTGAGCCTTGGCCGCCCATGACCCTGTCACCGGTTCACTGCTTTTCCTTCCTTGCACCACTTTTAATAGGTACTGACCACTGCAGACCGGGAACACCCCACAAGGGCTGCAGTTTTGGAGAAGCACTGACCCAGTTGTCAAAGTCACTCAGATACTTACGCTTGCTCATTTGCTCATCAACTTTGAGGACAGAATGTTCACTTGCTGCCTAATATATCCCACCTACTGACAGGTGCCATGATAACGAGATTATCAGTGTTATTCACTTCACCTGTCAGTGGTCATTATGTTATGGCGGATCGGTGTATATATTTAGATTAACATCATTTTTTGAAGATCCCTAAAAAAATTGGTTCCTTAATTATCCAAAATTGTTTATTTTATAGCATCGCTCTGAAGATTTTTTTTTCACAGTGTAGAGTAGTGCAAGAGAACAATTTAGACTGTAGAGACAGTAGAGGGTACAAAAGAAGCACCAAATGTTACATGGGGGTTAAACTGCCCTCTCTCCTCTGCAATGCTAGATTGTGGACCATCGCAACGCTGCAACAGGAGGTACGTTGTAAGTGTTATGTATTTAAAAACACTTTTAATGGTAATTTACTTGTTGGTCAAAGCATAGCTTGGGCTATCTTTTTATGATCAACATATGAATGTTTGATCTCGGTTGTGGTTTCCAAATAGCCCATATAATAAAAAATAAATAATAAGAACAGACAACTGCAAGATAGATTAATTAACTAAACATTTTTAAATGTCGTAATCCACCAAAATACAGGCTAAAATAGAAGGCGTCCCACTTCGTACATTAAAAACTCCCTCTTTGGGAACCAAAATTCCAATAAGCCTATTGATGGCAACACAGGTGGCAAGGAGAGTTCAATGATCTGGGCTGTCTTATTGCCTTCACATCAACCTCACCGCTACCCCTGTCAGTCAGACACTGTGTTGCACTGTACAATGACACACATCTTCAATCTAACACTATTCATAGGAAAGATACCTAATGTTTGGAAAACAAGTTTTGTTTTACCACTCCTCAAGGGAGGTGATGGTAGTGGATTGGATAAATATTGTCCCATCTCTAAGCTTGCCTGTTTGGCAAAAATTCTAGAGTAATTGGTAAACAAGGAACTGCAATCATTTTTAATGATTAACAATACTCTCCAGCATTCTGGTTTCAGACTTAAACACAGTACCACTACAGCCACAGTATATGTTGTGAAAGTTGAATCTAAGTAAATTATATTGCTAATGCCCTAGACAATAAGAAGTGCTGTGCTGCCTTGTTTGTAGATTTGTCTAAATCTGAATGACACTGAATGCAATACGTTTGAGTAAGATGTCGTCAATAGGACTAGAACCAGATGCCTGTCGTTGGTTTCATGCAGGGATGGGCAAATATACATGAAAATGTATTTTACAATAAGATACCAAATACCTTAATTTTAAGTGTATCAAAATAAACTACAAAATACAGCAGCCACACAATGTGTCAAAATTCAACTACTGTATTTTTGTATTTTAAAAATACTAAAAATTCTTTTACAAGAGAGCATGAAATCACTTCGCAAACCTTCCATCTATCGGCCTATTTGATCTATCCCTTCACCAGTACACTGACTCAGTTGATTAAGTAGACAATGTTTGATAGCAACAGCTTTTCTCTGCCTAACGAGTCATGTGATACATCTGACATATGCAACCAGTTAACAGATCGAATATTCACATATCCTTGATAATGATTATCCAGATGAAGGTTAGTTTTAAAGTAACCGTAACAGTTTAATGTTTAACTAACAGTTTTGCTAATCACTCATAATTGTATCCTAATTTATTTATTTGGTGTTTGGTAATGAATGGCCTGCTTTGCATCACCAACACTGACTCAATGACAAGTAATTCATAAGAAGACAACTGATGGCACCTTTATTCATAGCAACTAGTTTCTAAGTAGTTAATAATTTGATTGTTTATCGTAAATATAATAATAAATTGTGTGTCAGGTAGTCATTCATGCAATGCTATGCAAAATCATGATCCTACTAAACGGCTACTTCAATTAGGATACAATCTTGTACCCTATCTCCCTATCTCATATCATAACCGACAAAAACTTAACATAGGCTGAAAGTAGTAAGCTAACGTTAACTGTGAGGGCTGTAACCCGGGTCAAAGAGTTTGCTAGAACATTATGTAAATTGGTAAATGATTTAGCCTAGGCTACTCAAACGAACACCAAAACTTAACATGAATTGTTAAAAACTGTAGCAATTTTTGCTAAAAATCGATGGAAAACTGGCAACCTACAAGTTTCTTACCTTGACCTTCTTGTTTGGGTATGGATTCATTTTCTGTTCTGATCTCAACAAGTCTGGGAAAGTTATTGAGTAGGCTCCAATCAGAGGTAGCATTTTTATGATGTCATCATGTAGACTTCTCACAAAGTATTTTACAGTATTTTTAAACTACAAACTACAAAACACTAACGTATTTTGATACAAAATATGAAGCCATTTTCATCAACCCTATCAAATACAAATGACAAAATCCTATTTTGTATTTGAAATACGTATTTTAAATACATGTATCATAAATACTGCCCATCCCTGGTTTCATGACTATCTTAAGAAAAGATTTCAGGCTGTTAGACTAGACGGCATCCAGTCGGAGCCACTGGAGTTGGTTAAAAGAGTTCCACAAGGTTCTATACTTGGTCCATTACTGTTCATTCTCTACATAAACAATATCGGTGATGAGATAAAAAAGAGTGAATTTCATCTATACGTTGACGACACTGTCATGTACTCTATTGCTTCGACGGCTAACCAAGCATTATTGCAGGTAGAGACAGATTGTAAGATGCCACAAGTGTCTTTTTTACAACTTAAACTAGTTTTAAATGCAAAGAAAACAAATGTTAAGATTTTTAATAGGTCCAAAAAGCTGGTTGAACATTCAGTTGCACTCATGTGCTTGGATGGCTCTTGAATTAAGTCTCTGCATATAAATACTTAGGGATATGGCTAGATGATAAACTTTTGAAATACATGTTGAGAGAGATATACATTTATGTTTCGTATACTGTTTCCACTGTGTGAAGACAAGTGCGCTGCTTTTGCTCTCCCCCTTAATTGAAAGGAGGTTTTCTACCACAATAACAAAGGATACTAGTAGGTGAAACCAGATGATGTACAAACATGAACCTACCTGTATCTGTAGCAGTTACAGCTTTAAAAACAGTAAGTGTATCTATTATTTTGTTGTAATAAGTGACAAAGTCTTATAGCCAGAAAAGTTCTCTGTGAACACTGGCTCCCAGCTCTTGTATTACTGTTGGCACTAGCAGATGGTGCCATGCTTGAAGCTCTCTTGCAGCTGTGACAAGTGAGTAGTGTCCCATGTTCTACCATCACTTTATAACAGTTTATAACTGTTTGATCCTTTCTGTCACATCACTTGAAGTGGTTCAGTGAACTTTGACTTTCCTTTCTGTTCATGTAGAGGTTTTCTTACACGCACAAATTGTCCAGAGCAGATTGTTGGTGTCTTTGTCGTTGGGCAAATATATCCTTGGGCTGGATAGTGAGTTTGGTCTTCGACTTTCTTCCTTATATGAGTTGAAAAGACGATCTCCCAGTTGTCCCATGAGGAGTTACCCTTTAGATCTTGAAGAACTCTTTGACATAATTTCTTTGGAGCTGTTTCAGCAGTGAGAATGTTTTCCTTCAGCAACTTTTTCCTTAAAGCATTCTACGGTCCCTTACCCCTCAGGACTGAAAATTGACATAAAGATATGTTGGATATCTCTCTCCTCCAGGAAGATTTTCAGTTTGCTTGAGTTCAGCTGTGGGCCATTATCAGACACTAGGGCAGTAAGATTTCCTTTCTGGCTGAAAACAGTGCTGAGAAAGCTGATCATTGTAGCAACAGTAACATTTGCTGTGAAAGCAACCTCTTGCCATGTTGTGTAATAATCTATTAGTTTAATGACAAACCCATAATTCTTAAAAAAAACATCTCAAATAAATCTTCAAGGTCAATAGCAACCTTATGCCAGTTTCCACCGTGAAGAGTAACTGGAATCAGTGGTGCAGGGACAGTTTTTGCTGTCTGCTTATTCAGTTGACATGACTCACAAGAAACAATTGTAGACTGGATGAGTGCATCTATTTTTGGCCACTGGTACATTGTCTCTGAACCTATGTTTCGTTCTGACAATGTCTTTATGGCTTTCATCAGCTATGTTCACCATGTATGAATGTAGACTGAATGGCTCAAGTAGTTTGTGGTTCCCTCAGGATGAGTGAATTTTGTGTGTCAGCTCATTCCTGATTTGGAAAGAAGGTACCATGTCTGTATGGAGGCTTTTGGTCATAGCAGACCACCTATTAGAAATGTAGCTGTGTAACTTACTCAACTGATCTCAGCTCAGGGCAGGTAGAGCAGGGATCAGTGAAAGTAGACACGATGGCAGACAGCAGAGAAACAGCAGATACTGCCCCCAGCTCCATGTCAGTGGAGAAGTCGCCATTATGAAGCAGGGACAGACATGAAAGATAATCTGCTGCAGCGTAATTGTTAGTTTCCAGCCTGTAGATGAGGTCATATTTAAAGCAGATCAGCCTTCTCATGATTCTTATGTCACCACGTCCAATACAGGTCATGGTAAGGAGTGTGGAGCCTGGTGGTCAGCCCATAAGGTGAACTTCGCCCCACAAAGTCACGTCATATACAGTTGTGCTCAAAATTTGCATACTCTTGGAGAATTGGTAATATACAGCTCCGGAAAAAATTAGGAGACCTCTGCACCTTTTTCTATCCTTTCCAAAAAAGTTGAAAAGGAAAGTTTTGAGTGAGGAACAGAAGCGTTAAATTTGCAGTGGTCTCTTGATCTTAACCCTTCTGTTCCTCACTCAAAACCTTCCTTTTTGACTTTTTTGGAAAGGAAAGAAAAAGGTGCAGTGGTCTCTTAATTTTTTCCGGAGCTGTATGTACCATTTGTAAAGAAAACATGGGTGAGCAGGCAAAACTCGTCTTTTATTTCTTGCGGGATTCACATTCAACTGTAGGTCATAACAGAATGGCACAATCATAAAACAAAACATGGTAACAAAGAAAAAAATTAACTGACCCCTGTTCAAAAGTCTGCATACACATAGTTCTTAGTACTGTGTATTGCCCCCTTTAGCATCAATGACAGTGTGTCTTTTGTAATAGTTGTCTATGAGGCCTAGAATTCTTGCAGGTGGTATAGCTGCCCATTTGGCTTGGCAAAATGCCTCCAGGTCATGCAAATTCTTTGGTCGTCTTGCATGAACCGCATGTTTGAGATCTCCCCAGAGTGGCTCGATGATATTAAGGTCAGGAGACTGTGATGGCCACTCCAGGACCTTCACCTTTTCTGCTGTAACCACAGGAGGGTCAACTTGGCCTTGTGCTTAGGGTCATTGTCATGCTGGAAAGCCCAAGAGCGTCCCATGCGCAGCTTTCGTGCAGAAGAATGCAAATTGTCTGCCAGTATTTTCTGATAACATGCTGCATTCATCTTGCCATCCATTTTCACAAGATTCCCCATACTTTTAGAGCTCACACACCCCCAAAACATCAGTGAGCCACCACCATGCTTCACAGTGGGGATGGTATTCTGTTCACTATAGACCTTGTTGACCATGAAGCTCTATTTTGGTCTCGTCACTCCAAATTACAGTGTGCCAGAAGCTGTGAGGTGTGTCAAGGTGTTGTCGGGCATATTGTAACCAGGCTTTTTTGTGGCATTGGCGCAGTAATTGCATCTTTCTGGCAACTCGACCATGCAGCTCATTTATGTTCAAGTATCGTCATATTGTGCTCCTCGAAACAACAACACTGTTTTTTTCCAGAGCAGCCTGTATTTCTCCTGAGGTTACCTGTGGTTTTTTCTTTGTATCTTAAACTATTCTTCTGGCAGTTTTGGCTGAAATCTTTCTTGGTCTACCTGACCTTGGCTTGGTATCAAGAGATCCCTGAATTTTCCACTTCTTAATAAGTGATTGAACAGTACTGACTGGCATTTGCAAGGCTTTGGATATCTTTTTATATCCATTTCCATCTTTATACTTCGTTAGGCAAGTCTTGTGACAGTCCTTTTCTACTCCCCATGGCTCAGTATCTAGCCTGCTCAGTGCATCCACGTGAGAGCTAATAAACTCATTGACTATTTATACACATGAGAGCTAATAAACTCATTGACTATTTATACACAGACACTAATTGCAATTTAAAAAGCCACATGTGTGGGAAATTCACCACCATTTTCACCTGTGTGTGTCACCTTGTGTGTCTGTAACAAGGCCAAACATTCAAGGGTATGTAAACTCAGGGCCATTTGGATGATTGAAGTTTTTTTGCATGATCAGTCATATTTTCAAAATCAATGCCAAAATTTCTGCCAGTGTATGCAAACTTGTGAGCACAACTGTAGCTTTATGTAGTCCAGACCCCTTTTTCCACTGTGAACGGTTAGGTGTGGACAAGTGGAAATAAAATGAGGCAACAACAAGAGAAATGTGTCTCTGTTTTTTCTTTATATAGGGTTTTCTTTCACAGAATTAAAAGGTTTGGACTACCTTAGCATGTATAACAAAAAACCCTCTTAATCCAAACACTGAATAATATTGGTATTCCGAATGGACAACTGGAGGTCATCCTAGGTGGATAGCAGCGATTTTTCATGATAACTCGGTTGCTACCTAATTTTATTTTGTTTTATTTTTTAAAAACAAGCACAGTTAGTGGTAATGGGTGTACTCCCCTTCCTAACTCATTAGTCCGGCTGGGGTTGTCTGCAGGGTCCTTAAGTCACCAGGCAGGCCGAACACTCACACTACTACTAAGTACTTTTTCTCAGGAGCACTCAGCGACTGTGATGTAAAAGTGGCTGCACTGTCATGCCACAGTGGTTCCATACACTTGGTATCATCTAAATAGCATTGTACACAAGGGAGATCTTGCAGTATGTAAATTTTATTATTTCAGACCCAGGGGGATCCATATCAAAAGAAAAACACACAGAGTATAACATAAAATACAAACTACAAAATACAAAAAAATACAAAATACAAAAAAAATACAAAAAATACAGAATACAAAAATACAAAACCTTCCACAATGTTCAGTGTCTGACATACAGACATGTTCGCCAATGGTTCCACCGTCTGGAAGTAAATCTGACAGAACTGCGTACAGGGTTAGCCAGAACAGTAATCAAATCATTTTCCGATTCAGATATCCTACACATAAATCTATACATCAAGTTACGTAAAACAGCAGAGCAGGTAGGTACCCCGACACTGACAAACATATGGCTTGCACTGGAGCTTCTTGGGGCTCTCAGCAGCAGCCTCATGCTGTCATTATAAGCCACTATGAGTTTTCTAATGCTACCTTGCTTATAACGACACCACAGGTAAGCAGTATACAAGGGTGTACAATACGCTCTGAATAGTGAGATCTTCATAGATACAGAGCACATGCTAAACTTACGACACAGCATATTCGCTTGAGGATACAGGTTCCGACGCTGCCTATAGATATCCTTATCATCAGACAGGTCATTTGCAATAATATGGCCCAAATATGTCATCTCACTGCACACCCTAAGTGCAGTGCCTGACAGACAGAAGTCAGGGAAGGTTGACTGTCTGTCTTCTCTACTCCTGATAATCATGATCTTACTCTTTTTGACACTGTATTTTATGTCAAAATCAGCACCATACTGTGTGCATAATCTCAGAATGTGTTGGAGACCAGCACTATATGGGCTAAAGATGACCAAATCGTCTGCATACATAAGGTGATTAATTAGTGAGTCACCAACCCTACAGCCTGTACCACAGGCATTTAAAATCAACGACAAATCATTCATGTACATATTAAAAAGAAAAGGAGACAGAATTCCGCCCTGGCGGACACCATTGGTCACTAGGAAGGGAACAGATGTTACATTCCCCCATCTCACTCTCATTGTCTGATGCGAGTACCAATACACCAAGATTCTATTAAAAAACCAGGGACCCCACTTTTAGACAATTTTAAAAATAATTTATCATGATTAACACGATCAAATGCTTTAGAAGCATCAATGAAGCTCATGAACATTGTGGAATTTTGCCTATTATATTTCTCTAAAATTTCCTTTAGTGCAAAAATACATAAATCAGTGCCATGCTTTCTTTTAAAACCAAATTGGTTATCGGTAGACAGGACATACCTCTCAAGTCTACACAATAGAACTGTCTCCAGCACTTTGGACATAACACTGGCCAGAGCTATTGGCCTGTAATTATCTGAGTTGTTCAGCTTCCCCACTTTATCTTTAATAACTGGTACTAGCACAACAGATAACATAGCATCAGGTAACACTCCATGTACAAAAAAACCTGTGTAGCACATAGCTACCAGAGGGCACAGCTTACTAGCAAATTTAAGTTGTTCAGCTGTAATACTATCCAGACCACAGGCCTTATTATCTCTTCAATATTCAATATTGCTTCATGGATTTCAGCAGAAGTGACAACAACATCATCGTTAAACTCTACATTATCCACTACAAACAGATTACTTTTTACACAGTTTAGCAGTTCATAATATTGTTTCCGCCATAACTGTGCAATTTCATCAGGACCACTCACACCATCTATATTAGATGGGAGAGTTGTTTTGCAGTTATTCATAGTTTTTATTTCTTTCCAGAAGTCATTAACATTATTTTTTTCCAGCTTCCATGCCAGTGAATCTGACCTCATAGTGTTTTCATTTCTTTTAATATAGCGAAGTGCACATTTAAACCTAGCATTAGTGCACTTCTTATTTTCAAACAACGGACCATGCCTGCTTTTGCCTGACTCAGCCCATATTCTAAAAGCATTTCGGGCCTCTGCATGGAGCTCTTCTACATGATCTTTCCAACCTGGCTTAGCATTGCACACCTTTGTCCTATGTTTAAGCAGAGGCCTGCTCAAGATACTGAGAGACTCCACAATAGCCTCATACAGAAAACATAACTCCTTACAATGTTGTACATTCTTACAGGTCATATCCCGACACAATAAGGCATCCCTTGGAACCTTAATATTACCTAACAAAGCATCAGAATGACTGAAATATGCATTAAGATCTTTCTTAGACAATTTTGACCAATTTATTTTCCCTACATCAATGCCATTATCCACAGGCAACAACACTGGTAAATTGTCCGTGTCCAACACCATGAGAAAGGGTATATGGTCAGTAGTAGCCAGATCATAATCAATCTTCATCACATCGATGGAGTCATGGGCATCCACTGTACAAAGGCAGTGGTCCAGCCAGGAAGTAGAGTGCCAGGCCTCGCTAATATAAGCATAGCTATCATTCGGCAACAGTACCTTAATAGATAAAATCAATCCAATGTCTGAACAAAACTGCATGAGATGATTACCAAATAAAGAATTGGCATCAGTTACATCAGCATTCATGTCACCAACAACATAGATGCAGGTAGAAGAATTGTCCTGAATAAAAGGCATGATAAATGCCCATCTACTGAGGTACTCATCCTCATTTTGTATGCACTCATGTGGCATATAGACATTCAAAATTATTATCTTCCTATCATTACAACATAGCTCAAGCCCAATAGTCCAGTCAACTCCCAATCTTATGACATTAACCAACTGGTCATATTTTTTATTCCACATAGTGGCTACCCCCCCTGGGATTCTCCCCCGGACAACTTTAGCACTTAGGTCAGTTGTTGATTCACCTGCCCATTGAAAGTCCCTATGTATAGAATTTAGTCCTTCCAGGTCTTGTTTAGCCAGGAACGTCTCCTGGACACCCAAAATGTCACATCTGTCCATCAATTTGTCCACAACAATACGGCGTGATTTATCAGTTTCACTGTGGCCAACACGCAGACCACGCACATTATAAGACACGACACAGATGTTCATATAGGTTAATTCATATCATAGCAGCTACTATGCAGGCAGGCTCTCATGTGGAGCTGCAGGTGTACCATGGCAATTCAGTTCACCCCCCACCTCACTACCAAATACCTTGGGGCCACGGGCGTCATAATAGCGACGGACAAAAGTCCCGTCTGGCCAGAGTTTTGGATCATACATATCAGCAACATTGTTACATTCAGCGGTGATGTGAAATGAGCCATACCTGCTACGGGCCGACTCGATCTTTCGACACGTCACTGTCGAAAGATGGTCGACATCAGCTTCTGATATTCTGATGGAGCGGAGGCTAAAACATAATATTGGTCTCCTAGACACACGTCAGTAGTGGGTAACACACATTAAGTGCTTGTTTACGTCACGCTACATTTTCCTAGACATATCGAAGAAGACTCGAGACACTAGACTATGTTGTTGTGTAAACTTGCAGATATCTATAGCTCAAGACACCACCTTCCGAGGTAACGTGCGCCACCTTCCGAGGTAACATTTTTGAATGAGCCCACCAAAAGATTTGCAAGTGTGAAGACAATTCTGTTGGAACTATCAGGTTTCTGTGCAGTGTGCATGCATATCACTCGATTTTCTCCTAGATGAGGAACACGACCCTGTGCAGTACGTCTCAACCATGCCTGTGTAAATTCCAACCTTATGGAAATGATTATGCAAACTAAGATAAGTCTATCTAGCGTTTCATTCTCTCTCTTGTAATGTAAACAAGCCCTAAGACTGTCTTTTGAGTCGTAAATCAATAAGTGTAGGGGGAATTTCATTGAATAATGGCACATGCAAATCCTCAGGCACCAATGAAAAAGAATATTCAGTATCAACAATAATAATTTTATTAAGTATCAACCATGACCAGCATTGTGAGCTCTGGCACCTAGCTTTCTCTGACGCCAGGTTTTCGAGTAGAACCACACACTCAAAACATTTCAGTTTTTCCCACAAGATTTGCATGTGAAATATTAGCATTTAGGAGCATTAGAAAGGTGCCCATCTGAGTCAAACCTCTAGCATTTGCGCGCCATTCAGTTTGCATAGGATTTTCATGAAAAAATATTTAAGGGATACACATCAATGTTCAATAACTTGGAAATAAATGGACAACACAGTGGGAAGAGGCATACACAGATCAGCCATAACATCATGACCACTGACAGGTGAAGTGCATCTCCAAAACTACAGCACTTATGGGGTGTTCCCGCAGTTGTCAGTACCTATCAAAAGTGGTCCAAGGAAGAAAAAGCGGTGAACCGGCAACAGGGTCATGGGCGTTGACTTGGCCTCCAAATTCCCCAGATCTCAATCCAACCGAGCACCTGTGGGATGCGCTGGACAAACAGGCCTGATCCATGGAGGCCCCACCTCGCAACATACAGGACATTAGAACCGCCAGGTCTTTTTTACCCCCAGTAACCGCCAGAGCCGAACGCCGTTTGACATCATTAGCATACGAATCGTCCCTATTAGCATGGACATTCTCCTCCGCAGCATCACCATCTAGCCAGAGCATCAGTTCATCTATTGGGTCGTCATCAAACTATATACAATAGTCTAAAAAATGATGAATTACAGAATTTGTTTTAAATCGTTCATGAATTTGAAAAGTACAAGAATGTGTTTGTATTGAAGGTCTCATCATATGAAAAAAAACGCCAAAAACAGAAAAAGACGAGGTCTGAAATGAATAGCATGTCTTTGCACGTCTCTCCCAGGGGTTGTAGTGGGGCTATCGAGTTAATTTCAACGCCAATGCATATCTCTAGTCGCCTAGATTATTGCCATATGAGATTGTTCTATAGGTGACATGAATAAGTTATTGAAAAACCGAGAGGAGCTATAAGAAAAAGACAAGGTCCAAAATGAATAGGCTGTGAACGGCGCTTCTTTACAGGTCTCTCCCAGGGGTTGTAGTGGGGCTAACGAGTTGATTTCAATGCCAATGCATAGCTCTAGACTCCTAGATTACTGGCATATAAGTTTCAATAGGTGACATGAATAAGTTATCGAAAAACAGAGAGGAGTTATTAGAAAAAGACGAGGTCCGAAATGAATAGGCTGTGAATGGCGCGTAGGATTCAGTTTATCTTTCCCTCCTAAAATAGATTTACATTTTCGATTTACATTTGATGAATTAGCCTACACAATAAGCTGAATATCCTGTTGAAAAATGGTAACCCGTGTGATAAGTAGCCTATGTCGTTTGTATTATGTTTCAGTAATAGCCTAATTAAGTTTTCATTCTTCTGGGAGTATCACGCATTCATCCATTGATGTCTTGCATTCAGTGAGGGGTGATTAGTGTCTGGGTACCATTTGGGTACCAACGTTAAGTGGTGTGGGCTGTTGGCGGATTAAGTTGGAAAAGAGGGTAAAAAAAACAGGTAAGTTGTCTCTAAATAGTTTTCTGTTAATCAGTTTAGAATTCCGACAACGGAACAATGTAATATACGCCTATTTAGGAAAAGTCATGGAAGGAGGAGTGTGTAGCTTTCAAAATAGCAGTTTTATTTTAATTACAACTCAAACGCCAATTGGTGTAGGCATTTGGCGGTTCTAGTGTTTAAGGATCTGCTGCTAACGTCTTGGTGCTAGATACCTCAGCACACCTTGTCTAGTGGAGTCCATGACTCAACGGGTCAGGGCTGTTTTTAACACAATTTTAGGCAGGTGGTCATAATGTTATGGCTGATCAGTGTAGTTGAGTAAATTTTTCATAGCTGAATTCATTTTTCAAAGGTAATGTACAGAACTGAGGTCCCACAAATAGTACAGTTTACAAAAGGCATCTTAAGCAAACATTTACAAGTAGAAATTACGTAAAAGTTACGGTTTCTCATATTTGTCTGCTACAGTTGTTCATTCCATTCATTCTTTTTGGCCGGACCGTGTAAGCGGTCTGAGTGAGTGAGTGAGTGACTGACTGACTACCCCTTGTTAAACAGCGTAGTGGTTAGAGACACGGACCTACAACTAATAGGTCCTGCTTTTGAATCTCGTCACAGTCAAAGCAAATAATGTATTAGGATTTGTTCCAGACTGACAAAAAATTTGCTAGCTACAACCTTCAGTGGCAGTGTTATAGTAAGCCTAAAATAAAACTGTTCACAGTTATATTGCGAATATTTCTGGTGGATTTTTGAAGTACGCATCCGTGCATGCTTTTTGGTCACGATATACAACAACTTTGCTGGCTACAACCTTCAGTAGCTACGTTATAGTAAACCTAAAATAAAACAGTTTAGGGTTATATTGCGACTATTTCCGGTGGATTTTCAAAGTACGCATCCGTGCATGCTTTTTGGGTCAGGATATACAAAAACTTTGCTGGCTACAACATTCCGTAGCTATATTATAGTAAGTCTAAGATAAAACTGTTTATATTGCGACTATTTCTGGTGGATTTTTGAAGTACGCATGCGTGCATGATTTTTGGGGTAATATAGGCTTGATCAATACCGCTTGGGCAGTAAAAGAGTAGGGATTTCCACGATTTTCTCGTCTTTCCACTTGACGAAAAAGTCAGTTATTGTCACCTATATTGATAGTTAGAGTATCAATGTCATTCAGGAATGAAAGAAAAACTAACGTTTTTGTGCCGTGAAATAGCTTTGGCAGTGTAAAGTTCATATTCAGTCTCGCTAGCAATTGCTCAATTCTTATGACTATTCCAAGTAGTAAGTTCGATACTAGTATGCCTATTACTGGCTAATAAGCTGTTAAAACGGCTAGTGGCAAAAGTCATACAGTTCATTGATACTATTTGTGGTGGATGTAAACTTAATAAGAAACGTTAGTCAGTTTAACACAATGCTTAATGGTGTCTAGTGAAACATTCTAACTTGGCGTGATGTTAATGTATGACAAAATTATCTAATGTCGAGATGCTATACCGACATTAGGCTACCAAATAGCACCATGGTGTAGTGATTGAAGATACAGCCACTCATGTGGGAGACCTGGGTTTGAATCCAGGGAGAGCAACAACATTTATCACTTTTAATTGCAGGCCAGCTGAACTAGGCTTGCCTGGTTCCTTTTCTGGTTTATACTGACCTTTAGAATGACTCGAATAAACAACTGGGTCGCATCTGTAGCAACCAAAATCTCAAAAAGCATAATAACAATTAAAATCAGCCTTCAGTTTTGTCATTAGTTTTACCGCCTTGAATATATCTAAATGCAAAGACATACAAAGGCCATAAAAATTCTATCCAAGTGGTAATTACTTAATGGGGGTGGGGTCTAAATGGCCAACAATTTTCAGCTTATATTACCCTTATGGTCAGGGTGTGATACAGGTGTGATACAGCATTCTGTACAGGCACTTGGAGTTTAATTTTGGGAGCTGTGCAATTTAAAAATACAACAAATCTAATACATAACAACATTGCTGCAACACTCTTCACTACCTCACCACTTTGGATTGTCCTTTACCTTACTTTTGGGTCCACACACACCAAGCCCAGTTTGGCTCAACATATGCTGGAAGCAGCTGCTGCCCACATTCGCACATTCAGTTTCTTTTGCATGCACCTAACAGATTAATCAAAATAAATGCACTACTACTTTTTACAACGCTTTTCACATCCAGGTTTTTCTCCTACAATATTAATTTGTCCCTGCCTGTTCAATCAAACCTCTGCAACTCATATAGAATGCCGCAGGCTGTCTGGTGTTCAACCTTCCCCTCAAGTTCTCCCATGTCACCCCGCTCCGCCACCATCTCCATTGGTTTCCAGTTAACTCTTGCATCCATTACAAAACCATGTGGTGCTTGCCTACATGGCAGCAAGGCGTGCTGTCCCTCTGCCTTTCTCTACCATTCAAACCATAAATCCCAACCCAAGCTCGTTGTTCTGCTACCGGTGTCCCATCACTATGGGAGGGCAGCTCCAGCTCAGCCCAATCAAAAGTTCTTCTCTGTCCTTTCACACAAATGGCAGAACTAGCTTCCACTTGAGGCTAGGACAGCATAATACTTTCCAATTTTCAAAAACATTTTGAAACCATACTTTTGAAAGAAATATCTAAAATAAATCTGCAACCTTTTTTCTGGCCCCTATCTCTCAAACAATCTGGTAACTTTATTGTTATGCCATTTGGAGGCACAGAAAGAAATCAACAATGTTTTTGGTGCTCCTACATTTTATGCTGTGCTCCTAACTTTTTATGCTAGAAGCAACTGCATTACCAAGCATAATTTTTTATTTATGAATTCTGTTAATAATAATACATTTCATAAATTTGCACATTCTATTGAAGATGTGCTTTCTGTGTTTTTTGGTGTTTTGTTGTTGTTTTAAACAAAGGGAAATAAAATTGTGAGCACAATAATTAACAATATAAATTTAGTAGATTACATTGAAAGCATTAATTACATGTATGTAATTAATATATAAGAATATAAATAATATATTTATGAATAATATATTTATATATATATATACCGATCAGCCATAACATTATAACCACTGACAGGTGAAGTGAATAACACTGATAATCTTGTTATCATGGCACCTGTCAGTGGGTGGGATATATTAGGCAGCAAGTGAACATTCTGTCCTCAAAGTTGATGTGTTAGAAGCAGGAAAAATGTGCAAGTGTAAGGATCTGAGCGAATTTGACAAGGGCCAAATTGTGAAAGCGAGACGACTGGGTCAGACCATCTCCAAAATTGCAGCCCTTGTGGGGTGTTCCCAGTCTGCAGTGGTCAGTACCTATCAAAAGTGGTCCAAAGAAGGAAAGGCGGTGAACCGGCGACAAGGTCATGGGCGGCCAAGGCTCAGTGACACATGTGGGGAGCGAAGGCTGGCCCATGTGGTCAGAACACACATTGCATCGCAGTTTGTTGCATATGGGGCTGCGTAGCTGCAGACCAGTCAGGGTGCCCATGCTGACCCCTGTACTGCCGAAAGCACCAGCAATGGGCACGTGAGCATCAGAACTGGACCACAGAGCAATGGAAGAAGGTGGCCTGGTCTGATGAATCACGTTTCCTTTTACATCACATGGATGGCCAGGTGTGTGTGCGTCACTTACCTGGAGAACACATGGCACCAGGATGCACTATGGGAAGGAGGCAGAAGGAGGGGGTCACAGATATCAATATCCGTGTCTGTGACCATGGCAACAGGGACGTCGATGCAACCTAGGAATAACAGTTTATTATTCTGTTTAAATGTTTAAATGTACACATTTAGCCTAGTTTATACAATTCTTAAAATTCTCTCCACAGGTTGCATTGGGAAAGCAGTGCATGGAAAGGCTATGATTTTCACCTTATAATGGTGTGATTCATCGGGCTAATCGGGTGCGAGAATTCAATGCCCAGATAAAGCCCCACCTCCACGCCAATTGAGGCTCAAAACTTGGTTTTGAGAAAACATGACTCGAACGAAGGTGGGAAGAAATTGTAATCGTAAGAAGTGATTTTAGAATTGACTCTCCCCTTTTCCCTTGTAAATCATATATCTTCCAAAATCATGTTCTCTTCCAAACTCCTTGCCTCTTGCTCATCTCACCGTTGTACATGACCTGATGAAATGATTTCATTTGATAACTTGATCATATTATAAGATGTTTTTTTTTGGGAAAACCAGAGTATATTACCAGAGTATATTACATGTGTTTAGGCTGATACCAAAAGAGATAGATAAGATATACAAGATCAGTGCAAATCATGAAATGTTTATTGCCAGGAGCAAAGAGAATAAGAAATGTATCCTCAGCTACACATACTGATAAATCTATTTGCTGGTTGATAGTTAGTGTAACAGTGCAGCTATAATACTGGGATTATCTCTGGGGATTTTACCACAGCTATGGTTCACGCAAAACAGAACAGATTAATTTTTACTACTCGTTGACTTCTTCTCAAAGACAAATAAATGTGATATTAAAAACGCTGAACCAAATCAATTCCAATCTGTTGTCACTGGAACAGACCCGGCACTACAGAGCCAATAAAATCCCTTTCCTTTATGTAGCTTTTTCTTCTGAGGGACCTAATTTCCTATCAGCTTGGAACTAGTGTCTAGGTGTGTGGCAGTAATACAATGTGTGGTCTGTGAGTAGTCAGTATTTGAAGGTTAATGTGTGGACTGGGAGGGCCTAACCATAAATGAAATAGCGCAATGCCTCCACCTAATAGGTATAATAAACCATATGGTTTGAAACCTGAATGTAGACTGGAAGGAAAGCCATGATATTTGAGACTATATACCGGAGGTATGACATTTTTACTGTTCTAATTTAGTTGGTAACTAGTTTATAATAGCAATAAAGCACCTCAGGCGTTTGTGCTATGGGCAATATACAGAGACCAAGGAGTTTATCTAGGCACCCCGTGATGCATCATGCATAAAAACAGCCTTTAGTCATTGGAAATTGGCCATATACCACAAAACCTTGTGATTTATTTATTGGTTTAAATCCTGAATGCTGATTGGCAGAAAGAAGTGGTATATAAGACCATATACCACAAGTGTGTTGTTATGAATACTGTAAATGAGTAAAGAAAAACAAAGATGGAACAAAAAAGACCCCTATATACACCAGTTACAGCTAATAAAACGAGGCAAAAGGTCTTACTATGCGTAGATGCGCTATGGTATGGATCCCCAGCATTTTCCATTGCTCAATAGTATTATTAAGGTTAGAGCGGGCAAAGGAGGATTTTTTTCACTACTGGGATCATGAAGGATATTAGCCTAAGATGAAAAGAGACCCTAATTTGCTTACAGATTAAGACTGTGCTATTTATAATGGTTTTATAATAATAAAGTGATTTATCAAGGCTGACATTGGAATATAATAACCGTGCCAATAGAGAAGGAATGGCAGGCATAAAGTTCCATTCTAACCTAGAGGTATCAAGACAAAATGTGACAGAACTAATGTTTTTAACATTTTTAAGTTTTTTTTAAGGTTTTATTAAGGTTTGATTATGAACACATTCTAAGCAACAACAATTAGGATTAACAGCTTTGCTCAGGGACAAAGCTGCACTTGAATCCCTTGATGGCTCAGGGATTCAATATAGCACCCTTTCAGTCACTGGCAGATGCTCTAACCACTAGGCCAACTAGGTTTGTGGATTCAGGTCCTGTTGGGACTGGTATGGAAAAAGTTGAGAATATTTGCTACAGCGAGGTCACACAAGCTATTTAAAGGGGCATTGCGCCATAGCACAACTACTTAATGTAACAATTACTAAGGGAGATATCGGAATTTAACATGAGACACAGAGGGAAATGGGGGAGGGTCATGCTTTTTTAATTTCAGTCTTGGGGAGGGTTTACACTTTTTTATTAAGTCCAAGGAAAGGTCATTTAATTTTTCATAATCGATTACATTTCAGTAGTCTATCTGTCAGACTTTTGTAATTTACATATTGTCACATAAATTCTATGCCCTCTGTCCCTCACTTCATCACGGACACCTGTTTTTGTTGATTATTGCCCTCACCTGTTTTCCCTGATCACGGACCCTATTTAAGTTCCTGCTTCCCTATTGTATCTTGTCGATCTTTGTTTTGTTTCCACCCTAACGTAGCGTTGTTCTGTCCTGTGTTTCAATTTGTTCCTGTCTTTCCCAGTTCAGACCATTTTCTGTTTTTGATTTTGTTCATTTATTAAATGTCCTCCGTTCTCGATGCACTTGTGTCCTGCCTCCATGTTTCAACGTTACATGTATTGACTGGCGGGACATACCTTATTTCTATGTCACCTTTCTATTGGCAATTCAATCAGTCCCTCTTTGTGCTTGACGTATTCAGATCGTGGATATAGCGCAACAAAAAAAAGCTAAAAAAAACAACCATGTTATTAGCATTGCAAAATTACGGAAGGACCGCAATCATGAACTAAGTTCTCTACTCAAAAATGTAAGAGTTTCTTTGCAGTCTCTGTTTGACGTAGATTGTCTTGAAATATTCAATAGACTTTCAGAGTCAAAGGGAGATGCTCCGTTGGGGAAAAAGTGAGGGGAACGAATCGTGTGTTGGAGCAGTTGCTGCTACCGAATCTAGAGAACAATCCATCTGGATGGTTAGACTATCTGCCTCCGCGAGCGCGCAGCAGAGGGCGCCCGCGCCCCTGAGTCTCAGTGCACACCAAATCACACACCTGTCACCAATCATCAAATCACACACCTGTCCCCAGTCACCTCATCACCACGCAGACTAATACAACTCCCTGCCACTTCTCCCCTGCCAGATTAATGGTTCATGTTTACATGCCACATCTCGCGTTCTCCAGTTTCTCGTCCTGCCTATCCGTGCACCGACCGATCGCCCGTTCCCGACTATTCTGCCTGAGCCCTGCCTGTACTTCTGTTGTCCGCCGGTATTCTGACCTCTCGCCTGTCCCCGACCACTCTGCCTGTTCCCCGACTGTACTGCTGCCGCCAGCCCGTGTA
>JACXGI010001756.1:0-74361 GCA_016801175.1 Esox masquinongy
AGGCATGGAGGGCCGTGGGGTGGAGGGGTGTGGAGTAGAGGGGTGAGGTGTGGAGGGGCGTGGGATCGAGGGGCGTGCAGAGGCTCTGGAGCAAAGTAAGGAGGCTAATGGAGTTGAAGCTGACACCTGGATTTGTAAACTGCACATGTTGCATTATCTACACCCAAAGGTGTCAATCATTTTTTTTTAAACTGTGTTTGAGGACCACCCACAAAGCAACAGGCCCGTGAAACCAAATTCCCTGATATTTCCTCCAGTCTGCTTTAGTTTTTAGAACATTTACAAGAAGAAAAAATGTACGTATTTGCCATTTATTTGAATAAGTTAGTTATCACTAAACCTGTTTAGATTTCATTTATTATCTGCACATAATTATAAACTGATTCAATTGTTTTATTTTCGGTCTTTTTATTAATTGGTCACTTATAATGCATTCCACTATTGCTTTCAGCACACTATTTAAACATCCTCCCAAAGGGGTTATTAATATGTCACTTTAACGTTATCTGTGTAAGAGCCAATTCTCACTGTGAATTGGTCACTCAATGCATTCGGCTATGGCTTTCAGCATACTATAAAATATTACACATCATATGAGTTTACCAAAGTATGATAAACAATCTTTGGGGTCTAAGATGTTGAGAAAAGTGGAATTGAAGAGTCTGAAATTAAATATGAGAAAGACAAGATTTTCACAGCAAATTTTTCACTTTCAGTGCCTTTGGCATGAGTACATAAAGGGGTTATTAACAACCTTCGGGTCAAAGATGTTGAGAAAAGTGGTACTGAAGAGTCTGACATTAAATTTAACCCATTGACATTCAGCAAATCAAGTTTGCA
Organism: Esox masquinongy; assembly: GCA_016801175.1. Classification (NCBI taxonomy): domain Eukaryota; kingdom Metazoa; phylum Chordata; class Actinopteri; order Esociformes; family Esocidae; genus Esox; species Esox masquinongy. The sequence goes on from JACXGI010001756.1 coordinate 841, forward strand.
AAATCACATTTGGAAGCTCTTACCAGGGCTCGTCAAGATTTTACAGACAGTGTTTCCATATCCTATGGACAAAGGGGAACTCTTTGGACATATTATCATATCAAACAAAAAGTAGACACTGCATTCCACTGTAGTGACCCCATATCAAAGGTAATGCATGGTAGAGATAGTATGTTAGGATGACAAACATGTGTTTCTAATGGTGGTATGAGCACTGGAGCCTGTTTCAGGGGGTGATATGCGACAAAATGTTCACATGTAAATGTATCATAGCATTTCAGTATACACTGAACCAAAACCTCATGGGCACTCACAGGCAAAGTGAATAACGTTGACCATCTCCTAACAAGGGCACATGTCAAGGTCTGGGTAAATTAGATGGTAAGTGAACAATAAATTCTCGTAGTCAACGTGTTAGATGCAGGAGAAATGGGCAGGAGTAAATGATGCAGGAGAAATGGCCAGACGACTAGGCCAAAGCATCTCTGAAACAACAAGGCTTGTGGGGTGCTCCTGGTCAGCAGTGGTGAGTGCCTAAAGACAGTGGTCCAAGGAGGGACAAACCACAAACAGGGTGTTGGGCGCCCAAGGCTAATCGATGCGCGAGGGCAACGAAGGCTATCCCGTCTGGTCCGAACAGAGGGAAGGTCTACTGTGGCACAAATGATGGTTACGGGAGGAATGTGTCACAACACAGTGCATCGCACCCTGCTGCGTATGGGGCTTTCTACTGTGCCATGTCTTGTCATGGCCAATTTTCTCCAGAAGCATCATGTACTATTTTATGACCATAGGCAACATTGGACTTGTATTATTTAGACCAACCACGGCATACATTGGATTTGTACATGTTTTGTATGACATAATGTGTTACCGTTACATGCCGTTATGTCATAGCACATACTTTATCTTGTTACCTGGAGCACTGATACTAGTTAATAACTTCGCCGGACCAAAATGCACTATAGTTGAACTTGAGTTAAACAATAAAGCGTTGTCTCCTTTGTAAGTATTATTTTATTACTGTCAGGGTAATTGCAGGAACAACAGAATAATCAATAACTTATCCCTGACGGTTTCACCTCCCTGAGAAAAAACAGGTGGTGATGGGCTAGAGGGACAGACAGAGCATTTAATAACATGAATCCCAGTAGAGCAGAATATATCGGTTGTCCATACAGAGACTGATATATGCTTCTTCACCTAACAAATACATAAACTGGTACATAGACAACCAAAACATCTGCACCCATTTTTGAATTTCTGTATTATCTACACTTGAACTCAAAATCCAATTCAAAGCAGTAATCACTTAGGTGAATGTAATGAAGGCGGGATGAATATTGAAGGTATAGAGCCTGCGTTTTGCTGGGAGCGGAATGTCCTGAGGAATGTTTATGGTGTGTTTGATAGCATGTAGGAGTTTGCAGTGGGATCCGGCAGTAAAGAGGAGGGTATGGGATAGGGAAACAAGGCTCTGTAAGACAACAACATTGAGTCTAGTTTATTCTACCAAATATGGCACCTGGAATTAGGAATGGAAGAAAGACAGGATAAATGAGAGATGTTGTTGAAGGTGTTATGATTCTATAGATCTCAGGGTATCTGCAGCCGCCTTGTGGTAAGTGTATTGGGCAAGTAACAAAGGTAACTGATTGGGAAACTAGCGCCAACGAAGCAAAATAATGTGTATTTGTGCCCTTGAGCAAAGAACTGAACTCAATTTCTCTCCCGCAAGTTGTTCAAGATAAATGTGGTGTATTTGGCTACAGTCAGTGGATGTCAGCTGGATGTCAGCATGACTGCCAAACATATTGCCTTTACACATCTGTCCTGTTTACAGGTTTGTGATCTTCTGGCTTGTCCGAGAGTTGCAACTCTCCTCTCTGCCAGCCTGGCATGCAACAACACACAGCCACATACAAAGGTTAGAGCATTCAGACTGAACACATCAGGAAACACGCCCTGCCCCTTACCTCAAACACACATGCACCTCCTCCCCCTTTTAAACTCACCTGTCCCAGAGTTCAGTGGATGGTTTCTCTGCTTCCCCCAACATGCCTATGGTCAGGCCTCCTGTCACAGGGACCAACAGGTCCTGGATATGAAGACATGTGTTAGTACATATTGGGTTCTGGCAGTGCAGAAGGAAGTAATAGTGTTGCGACACAGGCCTTAGGCACAGGGAGGACAGTAACACGAAGTCCGGTTTACTGCACAGCACAGACCATCAGGAGCTGGGAGTTGTAGAGTTTGTTGAAGGTGTTATGGTTGTAGGTATGTTAGTGCTAGATTAGCAGTATGAGTTCCATATGTGTTTGTGGATGGATTAGAATTGTCAATTTCAGTGCATACCCAACGGTTACCTGGTGGCCCGAGGGGCTTGTGCCGGGCTCGGCCTGGGTTCTAAAGAATGCAGTCAGATAGGACTGGGTTTCGGCTTGCAGAATTGAAAAAAATATATGTATTTATATAAAAGATGTATACTTGTATGACTGGCGTGCTGTCCCTTCCCGTTCTCCCTGTCTATTAATGACAGTTATCAACTTGTTTCTTACTTGGTCCTGAAAGAAATGTATGTTACTGAAATCACTTAATTTGAGATTATAAATGCAAAACATTACCATCTTTCTAAATGTGCTCTGCCCTCTCTTCACAAGGTGAGTGACTGGCACTGTCTCTTGTTATTTCCCCTAATAAACCAGATCTGTTGGGAAAAGTAATTTTGTATTACTTTAAATTAATTATTGAAAGAAATAGATCCCTATTAAGTGATTTGTTTGTTTATAATATTTATATTGTCCATCATACGTTGCTACAATATACATTAAGCCTTCATCTCTTTCATTTACGATGTGGTTAATGAAAGTTGGTCTTTAAGAACTATTTGTGCAGAACAGTTGTGTCAGTTAATCAAAATGTCATGTTGTTAAGTAATTCACATTCTGAAATTAAATAATCATTATATAATCCTCGTTATTGCTGTATACTACCTTTTTGGTTTAGATATGTTGATGGTTGCATAAGGTTGTTGGAGTTGGAGCTCACTGAATGAAACAACACAGGCAACCAATACACGGGCTGTGGATGTTTCATATTTCCAAAATCAACAGTTTTACCTTTACAAGGAAAGGTTACCTTTCCACACTTCTAATGGTGGTCTCTGTCAAGTTAGCAAAATAGCAAAATGGTCTATGGATAAGTTTGGAAGTTTTAGTTATTTGTTTTTAAGTTAATAGGCATTGGGTCAGACAGGGCTGAAAGTTTTAGGCCCAGTGAGAACTCTATTCCAGGGTTGAACATCTGAGTGTTCCTGTCCATTCTCAATGTCTATACCCAAATTACTTCTAAATTATTACACTGGTTTCAACTTTAAAGTTAAATTAGTACTTATACCAATAACATGAAGTACCATGTCATTGTAATCTCTGAACACAGCACTCTTCTCCTTGAGATTGGGTGACTTTGTGTCAACTGAGCGGTTGTGGAGGCTCAAACCTCAGCTCGCTCCTCATAGAATCGACATTCTGTGAACATTTTAAATTTAAGATCCCACTTCCTTGAAACCAGTGACAATGCAGGTACTTCCCCGTTGTAACTGGAGTGATGGAAACCCTTAAGGCTTATCTGAGGGACAGTCTCATAACCTTCCAGGCATCCAGAAAAAATTAAAGGGTTACGGTTAGTTGAACTGGAAAGACTAATTAATTTAATGAATAGGGAGAACCGTCGGCATTCAACCATAGAGAACTATGAAAAAATAACTCCCTTAAAATTGAAATACAATCATATTCTCTATGCTATGCTCTCTATGCTACTTGTTAATCTTTTCTGTACATTAACAAAAAAGACTTTGAGTTTGGTAAAATAAAAAATAAAAACTGTCTAGAAAACTGTGTACATTTTCAGGCTGTTGTATGATCCAAAGCCAAATTTGTTCCTGGGGAGGAAACATCAACTCCTAAGAACATAATCCTTCAAACATACATTTCTGCAGGAGAGCATTTTTTCCACTCTGAATCAAGGGGATTCTGAACGCATACATTACTCTCAGAAAAATACAAAAAACAATTAAAACTTGGGAGAAAGACAAGACCCCAGAGATGGATGGTTTGCCTTTGAATCCAAAAAAGAAATAAATTAAAGTTGTTCTCTTACCGTACCAGCAGAAATTGCTTGTGCACACGATATGTTTAAGCCATAAGTCATTGTGGGTGTGGTATATGGCCAATTAAGCATGGCTCAGAGCTGTTCTCAGGCACAATGCATCACAGACTATACTGACTATATACCACAAACACCTGAGATGCTTTTTTGCGATTTTAAACAGGTTACTAACGCAATTAGAGCTGTGAAAAGTGCTGTGATGTCATACTGGTGGTATACGGTCTAATATACCATGACTATCAGCCAATCAGCACTCAGGATTCAAAGTAAGCAGTTTAAAATAGTGTATAGTCCACATTCATTTTTAATAAATTGTCGTGAATATAAACTTTAAAGCAACCAAATGTGAAAACTGAGTCTGTTTACTTTTGCAAGGCACTGACTATACCCTGCTTACCATGTGGTTGAAATTATGCATTTTTTCCCTGGTGTTCTTTAAAAAACTTGTATTCTCTTTCTAATGTTGCCTGTGATAATTGAATTGGGCATGTACCTGCTGTTTATTTCAATGGATGTTCATTATAAAGGACATTTACACCAACAATCCATCATTCTCTGTGTATTCTAAAGGAAAGAAAAGCAGTCAGTCATGATGGACACAGAAGGAGCCATTTGGAGCCATTATGTTACTGTATGTCTACTACTGGAGTGGTCCTGTGGAGAGGGGTTGGTACTCATATCAACAGCCAGTGGGCCGGCATAGGCTGAAAAAGAATTGCCTGCAAGTATGGAATACATATCTCGAGGGGCAGAGAGAGAGATGAATTAGAAATAAACAGGAAAAGAGGAGAGAAAATGATATACAGAATATATCTGTATTCAATTGCATGAGAGAGTTTTGAGACTCTGAGGAAAATGAAACCACATAATCAAGCTGTACATTAAAATTGCTCAGCAGGGTTGACACTCGTATATGAACCTTTATTAAGAAACAGCAGGACACAGTCATGCAGTCGAATTTACAATAAGTGAATAATAGGGTTTCAAAGCCCCGGGTATTCTTGAAGTCCTGGTTGGAAAATACCTAGGAATCAGGAGAGAATAAGCAGAAAATTCAGAAATTTCTGGATGACACGCATCGTGTGGTGATGCAGCTGAAGGTGATTGGCAAGGTGGTCCTAGCTGTGCCTGCTGTAAAGGTTAAGGGGCTCATTTGAGATGTGCTAATGAGGCCCACAGAGGCCATTGTATTACCACCGTTCCCAACCTTCTGTCCCTTGACCCATTTAGATTTTAAAATATAGAAAAAGTAATGTATTCAACTATTGAACTACGTCAATATACAGTTAGGTCCGGAAATAATGGGACACTGACACAAGTTTTGTCATTTTGTCTGTTTACCAAAACATACTGAAGTTACAGTTAAATAATGTATATGCGCTTAAAGTGCAGTCTCTCAGCTTTAATTTGAGGGTATTCTCATCCATGTTGGAGGAAGTGTTTAGGAATTACAGCTCTTAAATATGCAGTTCCTCTTTTTCAAGGGACAAAAATTAATTGGACAACTGCCTCAAAAGCTGTTTCATGGACAGGTGTGGGCTATTCCTTCATTATATCTTCATAAATTAAGCAGGTAAAAGGTCTGGAGTTGATTCCAGGTGTGGCATTCACATTTGGAAGTTGTTGCTGTGAACCCAAAACATACAGTCAAAGGAGCTCTTAACGCAAGTAAAACAGGCCATCCTTAGGCTGCAAAAAAATCCATCAGAAAGATAGCAGGAACATTAGGAGTGGGCAGATCAAAAGTCTGGTACATTCTGAGACAAAAAAGAAAGCACTGGTCAGCTCTGCAACACAAAAAGGCCTGGACATCCATGGAAGACAACAGCGGTAGATGATCATAGGATCCTTTCCATGGTAAAGAAAAAACCCTTCACAACATCCAGCAAAGTGAAGAACACTCAAGGAGGTAGGCATATCATTATCCAAGTCTACCATAAAGAGAAGACTTAGAGTGTAAACCATTCATAAGTCTCAAAAATAGAAAGGCCAGATTATGCCAAAAAACATTGAAATAGAGCCAGCCCAGTTCTGGAACAGCATTCTTTTGACAGATGAAACAAAGATCAACCTGTACCACAATAAGGGGAAGAAAAAAGTATGGAGAAGGCTTGGAACGGCTCATGATCTGTAGCATACCACATAATCTGTAAAACACGGTGGAGGCAATGTGATGGCATGGCCATGCATGGCTTCCAATGGCACTGGGTCACTAGTGATTATTGATGATGTGACAGAAGACAGATGCAGTCGGATGAATTCTGAAGTGTATAGGGATATATTGTCTGTTCAGATTTAGCCAAATTCAGCAAAGTTGATTGGATGGCACTTCAATTTACAGAAGGACAATGACTCAAAACATACTGTGAAAGCAACCCAGGAGTTTTTTTAAGGCAAAGAAGTGGAATATTCTGCAATGGCCGAGTCAATCACCTGATCTCAACCCGATAGAGCATGCATCACTTGTTGAAGACAACTTAAGGCAGAAAAACCCATGAACAAACAACAACTGAAGACAGCTGCAGTAAAGGCCTAGCAACGCATCACAAAGGAGAAAATCAAGCATTTGGTTATGTCCATGCCTTCCAGACTTCAAGCAGTCAATGCCTGCAAAGGATTCTCAACAAAATATAAAAATGAACATTTCATGATTGTGTTAATTTGTCCAATTACATTTGAGCCCCTGAGATAAGGGGACTCTGTATGAAAATGGTTGGAATTCGTAAACGTTTCATATGATATTTTTGTTCAACCCCTTGAATTAAAGTTGAAAGTCTGGACTTCAATTGCATCTCGGTTGTTTCATTTCAAATCCAGTGTGTAGGCGTACAGAGCCAAAATTATGAAAATTGTGTCAGTATCCAAATATTTCCAGACCTAACCATGTATTTATATATATATATATATATATATATATATATATACACACCGCTCCAGAAACAATTAAGAGACCACTGCACCTTTTTCTTTCCTTTCCAAAAAAGATGAAAAGGAAAGTTTTGAGTGAGGAACAGAAGCATTCAAATTGCAGTGGTCTCTTCATTTTAACCCTTCTGTTCCTCACTCAAAACCTTCCTTTTCAACTTTTTTGGAAAGGAAAGAAAAAGATGCAGTGGTCTAATTTTTGCCAGAGCTGTATGTGTACACACACACACACACACACACACACACACACACACACAGTTGTGCTCAAAGGTTTGCATACCCTTGGAGAATTGGTAATATATGGACCACTTGTAAAGAAAACAGGAGTGAGCAGGCAAAACACTTCTTAATTTTTTATGGGATTCACATTCATCTGTAGGTCATAACAGAATGGCACAATCATAAAATGAAACATGGCAACAAAGAAAAAAATGAATTGACCCCAGTTCAAAAGTCTGCATACCCTTAGTTCTTAATACTGTGTATTGCCCCCTTTAGCATCAATGACAGTGTGCAGACTTTTGTAATAGTTGTCTATGAGGCCCCAAATTCTTGCAGGTGGTATAGCTGCCCATTCATCTGGGCAAAATGCCTCCAGGTCATGCAGTCTTTGGTCGTCTTGCATGAACCACACGTTTGAGATCTCCCCAGAGATGGCTCGATGAAATTTAGGTCAAGGAGTCTGTGACGGCCACTCCAGAACCTTCGCCTTTTCCTGCTGTAACCACTGGAGGGGAAACTCGGCCTTGTGCTTAGGGTCTTTGTCATACTGGATGTCCAAGAGCGTCCCATGCGCAGCTTTCGTGCAGAAGAATGCAAAATGTCTGCCAGTATTTTCTGATAACATGCTGCATTCATCTTGTCATCAATTTTCACAAGATTCCCCATGCCTTTAGAGCTTACACACCCCAAAAACATCAGTGAGCCTCCACCATGCTTCACAGTGGGGATGGTATTCTGTCCACTATAGGCCTTGTTGGCCCCTCTATAAACATAGTGCTTATGGTTGAGACCATAAAGCTCTATTTTGGTCTTGTCACTCTATATTACAGTGTGCCAGAAGCTGTGAGGCGTATCAAGGTGTTTTCTGGCATATTGTAACCGGGCTTTTTTGTGGCATAAAGGCTTAAAGGCACAAAGGCTTCTTTCTGGCAACTCGACCATGCAGCTCATTTTTGTTCAAGTATCGTCATATTGTGCTCCTTCGTCATATCGTCATATTGAACAACCACATCGTCTTTTTCCAGAGCAGCCTGTGTTTCTCCTAAGGTTACCTCTGGGTTTTTCTTTCTATCCCGAACAATTCTTCTGGCAGTTTTGGCTGAAATCTTTCTTGGTCTACCTGACCTTGGCTTGTATGAAGAGATCCCCGAATTTTCAACTTCTTAATAAGTGATTGAACCCTACTGACTGGCATTTGCAAGGCTTTGGATATCTTTTTATATCCTTTTCCATCTTTATAAAGTTCCATTACCTTGTTACGCAGGTCTTTTGATAGTTCTTTTCTGCTCCCCATGGCTCAGTATCTAGCCTGCTTAGTGCATCCACGTGAGAGCCAACAAAATCATTGACTATTTATACACAGACACTAATTGCAATTTAAAAAGTCACAGGTGTAGGAAATTTACCTTTAATTGCCATTTTCACCTGTGTGTGTCACCTTGTGTGTCTGCAACAAGGCAAAACATTTAAGGGTATGTAAACTTTTGATCAGGGCCATTTGGGTGATTTCTGTTGTCATTATGATTTGAAACATTAGTATGTTGTTGAAAAATATGAATTTGTTTTCTTTGCATTATTTGATGTCTGAAAACAATGCATCTTTTTTGGTCATTTTGACTAGTTGTTATTTTCTACAAATAAATACTCTAAATGACAATGGGTTTTTTGGAATTTGGGAGTGATGTTGTCAGTAGTTTACAGAATAAAACAAAATTGTTCATTTTATTCAAACACATACCTATGAATAATAAAACCAGAGAAACTGATAATTTTGCAGTGGTCTCAATTTTTTCCAGAGCTGTATATACAGTATCTCACGAAAGTGAGTACACCCCTCACATTTTTGTAAATATTTGATTATATCTTTTCATGTGACAACACTGAAGGAATGACACTTTGCTACAATGTAAAGTAGTGAGTGTACCGCTTGCATAACAGTGTAAATTTGCTGTCCCCTCAAAATAACTCAACCCACAGCCATTAATGTCTAAACCGCTGGCAACAAAAGTGAGTACCCTATTGGTTAGAGACAGTTTGTGCTGTTCTGTGAAGAACAAGAACAGACTGACAAACTTCAAAAGAAAGTTCTTTGTTAGTGGACATTTTGAGCATGTTATCGAACCCACAATTGCTGATGCTCTAGATACTCAACTTGTCTAAAGAAGGCCTGTTTTATTGCTTCTTTAATCAGCACAACTGTTTTCCTCTGTGCTAATAATTGAAAAAGCCTTTTAAAATGATAAACTTGGATTAGCAAACATAATGTGCCATTGGAACACAGGACTGATTTTTACTGATAATGGGCCTCTGTTTGCCTATGTAAATATTCCATTTTAAAAAATCAGCCATTTCCAGCTACAATAGTCATTTACAACATTAACAATGCCTGCACTGTATTTCTGATAAATGCTATGGTGTTTCAATGGACAAAACATGTTTCTTTTGAAAACAAGGACATTTCTAAGTGACCCCAAACTTTTGAACCCTAGCGTACAAGAACTGATTGTTCGCTTACCATCAAATCAACCGAGACCTTGACATGTGCCCTTGTTTGGAGATGATCAACTTTATTCCCGTCATATGTCAGTGGTCATAATGTTTTGACTTATCAGTGCATTGTGATAGTTCTGCCTCCAGGCGGAACTTGGGACACAGCAGCCCCTTCCAGCGTGAGTGTTCAGTGGAATCAGATGCAACAGGGGAACACCTGGACAGTTACCCACTTTCTCCCACTCCATTATAAAGCAGGTGTCTGCAATCACGAGGGGTCAGGCAGCACTTGGGAGACTACAAGGCGGGAGAACGCAGACAGTGGAGGTGTTAGCCAGGTTTCAGCAGAGAGATTGGGCAATCAAGTTGCAGCAATAGGAACAACAAACTAATTATACAACCTTATCAGGTTGAGCAGGCTAGAACCCCCCAGAGGTGTTGACCATGTAGTGGGAGACCCTGGTAGTGGACAAGGTGATTAGGGAATCACCCACAGACCCAAAAGACAGGGCAGACCAACCTCCAGACGGTAGAACACTTAGCCCAGACAGTAGAACTACCTGCGAGCTACTCAAGCCCAGTAAAGAAGAGAGGAGACACCACTCCTCCCCTCCCTCCGCCAAGGGGAAATCTGGGGGAGGCAGCCTTACTAAAGCCCCTTATGATTAACCGGAGACCTGACATGTGTAATGTGCCCCCCCTTCCCAGGGAGATGTTTCCGCTGTCAATAAGAGGGTCATCCCGCTCCCCAATGTCCTCTTAATAATGTTGTCATGGTAACTGAGACGTCCACCCCCCAAACACACGTTCAGCTAGAGGGCGGTGTCAGGCCCTTTTGGCAGGCTGATGTCGCGGCCAGCGAGGTGCCGGTTCACCTGGGAAAAACCATACGTGACTGCCATAGTGGACTCATGGTGTCAATGGCGAGGGACGACTTGGTAAGGGACTTATCTAGAATCCCAAGACCGCGTGACCGTGTCGTGGGTCACAGGACAGTCACACTCATCATGCCAAAAGGGTCCTGTAAGGTGCACCCTGGGTTGGTGTCTGACTGAATGTTCTGCTGCTGATACAGAGGGATTGCCCCATCTACTAAGCCTGTACAGTGAGCGTGACTCTCTAAATCATTTGTTATAAAGGACGAGCAAGCAAAGATGTTGTTTTAAGGTAGGAAAGGCCCTGTTGTTTTTCAATGCAGGGGTTTCATTACAGATGAAATCATGAAAATAGTATCATGGTCCAATATGGATCTGGAAAAGTAGTAGAAGACTAAAAGAATGTTGTTTGAATTGCTTTGTGTATAACTGTTCACAGCTGTATGTAGTCAAACTAGTGGAGACAGAAACATCCATAACCTGTAGCTGGAAGTCTCTACACAGCCCGTGGAGGAAGGCCTATCTGTTTTCCAGTCCCGGAAAATTCACCCAGGGGCATTCCTGAGAGTTCTGGCCAGAACAGCTATCTGTGTCATCAGTGTTGCTTCTGAAAAATCTAGCGGAACTGTGACACAATGCCGGAGAGAGGGCTAAATAGAAGTATATAAGCTAAATAGATGTTTTGAACGGTAGAGGTCTGTTTACTTGCATGTGCATGTTGATGGATGCTGACTATTAAGAGGATTTATGGATGTGACTACCCAAATAGAAAATTGCAGGCAAGTGGGCATTTAGACCTTAAGTAGTCATTTGCACATTGAAATTTTACCTCTCCCATCTGTCTGAAAATGTAGTTTTGGGAATTCAGTCTCATCTACAGTAGTATGATATTGCGGTATCATCCATTCCTGTAAATAATAAGTGAATGTGCCCAGGTGGTTGTAAACAATTGTGTAGTTACAACACACAGACCTATAAGGTCTCTGGTGATATGAACAGCCTGGCGTTTATTAAAAAACCTTTGACGTTGTGTACATAATGTTCTGTTGCCAGGAAACCATTTAATTTCCCAGCTACTGGAATTATTACAGGCTATATGTTCTTTTCTATACTTAATCACAAAAGTGCTGATGGCTGCTTTTTATTATTACGGTCCATTACATTTCCAATGACAACTGGAAGTGCCTTAGAGGTCATTGAAAAACACATTCACCCTCTCAATTTCATGTTCAATCACAGGACCCAACATACAATTGTATGGCTCCATAGACAAAAGTAGAATTGTAGACTCAGAATGATATCTTTAATGTGCATCACGTAATGCATATCAGGTCTGTCAGCACTCAGCTACTCTACTGAGCAGAACAGTCAGGCATGACACTGCTAGTGTTTTAACTTTATCTCACACTCAAAAAGCCTAAACCTATAGCATATCAACTTATCTGGCAATGGGAATATAGCAGTATACATAGATCCAAACTTTCACTGTGGACAGCTGTGTGTATGGGTCTTCATTTAAACTAGGGTATTGTGAGTATGTCTAGTAGTGAACTGTTAGGGAGCTGTAAGAAAATAATGTATAATAATTTGCCATTTATTAGTATGTAACTACATTAAGGTATGAAGGGGAAACAGCAACAACTGAATATATCATTGTATTACTGTATGTCAAAACCCTTTCTCATGATTGAGGACATGAACTTTCTTTACGTTTATCATGCAGTTATTTGTCGTTCTATCATTGCTTTCAACTGCATAATAAATGTTGTCCTATCATTAATTATGCAGTTTGTCATTCTATCATATAAAAATATATATAAAAAAATAAATACTGTAACTGTCTTCATTATGCATAATAGTTGTTTGTTCACAGTTGATTTTGAGCCGTTTAGTTACAAGTTGGCCTTATTGCACAACGTCAGATGACTCAGAAAAGGATTTTCCTAATGAAAATCAAGTGTAAGATACAGTGAGGGAAAAACATATTTGATCCCCTGCTGATTTTGTACGTTTGCCCACTGACAAAGAAATGATCAGTCTATAATTTTATTGGTAGGTTTATTTGAACAGTGAGAGACAGAATAACAACAAAAAATCCAGAAAAATGCATGTAAAAAATGTTATAAATTGATTTGCATTTTAATGAGTGAAATAAGTATTTCATCCCCTCTCAATCAGAAAGATATCTGGCTCCCAGGTGTCTTTTATACAGGTAACGAGCTGAGATTAGGAGCACACTTAAAGGGAGTGCTCCTAATCTCAGCTTGTTACCTGTATAAAAGACACCTGTACACAGAAGCAATCAATCAGATTCCAAACAGATTCCAGAGCTGTCCAAGGATGTCAGGGACAAGATTGTAGACCTACACAAGGCTGGAATGGGCTACAAGACCATCGCCAAGCAGCTTGGTGAGAAGGTGACAACAGTTGGTGCGATTATTCGCAAATGGAAGAAACACAAAAGAACTGTCAATCTCCCTCGGTCTGGGGCTCCATGCAAGATCTCCCCTCGTGGAGTTGCAATGATCATGAGAACGGTGTGGAATCAGCCCAGAACTACACGGGAGGATCTTGTCAATGATCTCAAGGCAGCTGGGACCATAGTCACCAAGAAAACAATTGGTAACACACTATGCCGTGAAGCACTGAAATTCTGCAGCGCCCGCAATGTCCCCCTGCTCAAGAAAGCACACGTACAGGCCCGTCTGAAGTTAGCTAATGAACATCTGAATGATTCAGAGGAGAACTGGGTGAAAGTGTTGTGGTCAGATGAGACCAAAATCAAGCTCTTTGGCATCAACTCAACTCGCCGTGTTTGAAGGAGGAGGAATGCTGCCTATGACCTCAAGAACACCATCCCCACCGTCAAACATAGAGGTGGAAACTGCTAAGGGGAAATTATGCTTTGGGGGTGTTTGTCTGCTAAGGGGACAGGACAACTTCACTGCATCAAAGGGACGATGGACGGGGCCATGTACCGTCAAATCTTGGGTAAGAACCTCCTTCCCTCAGCCAGGGCATTGAAAATGGGTCATGGATGGATATTCCAGCATGACAATGACCCAAAACACACGGCCAAGGCAACAAAGGAGTGACTCAAGAAGAAGCACATTAAGGTCCTGGAGTGGCCTAGTCAGTCTCCAGACCTTAATCCCATAGAAAATCTGTGGAGGGAGCTGAATGTTCGAGTTGCCAAACGTCAGCCTCGAAACCTTAATGACTTGGAGAAGATCTGCAAAGAAGAGTGGGACAAAATCCCTCCTGAGATATGTGCAAATCTGTTGGCCAACTACAAGAAACGTCTGACTTCTGTGATTGCCAACAAGGGTTTTGCCACCAAGTACAAAGTCATGTTTTGCAGAGGGGTCGAATACTTATTTCACTCATTAATATGCAAATCAATTTATAACATTTTTGACATGCGTTTTTCTGGATTTTTCTGTTGTTATTCTGTCTCTCACTGTTCAAATAAACCTACCATTAAAATTATAGACTTATTATTTCTTTGTCAGTGGGCAAATGTACAAAATCAGCAGGGGATCAAATTTTTTTTTCCTCACTGTAGCTTGTGATACTACACAGGAACAGCCAAAGTGCAGGACTAAATTTAGATTTTGTGGATTGACAGAAATGCATATTTTTCTAATAATTAGCCTACAGTACATTGTTAACAACAAATGTTTCAGTAGTTAATATTTTGATAATTGCTGTCTAAGTTAAAATTAAGCAATTATGGATGCCACAGATGAAGAGACCAAAGACATCTGAAATTCTCAGTCCCAAAACGCCAAAGTGAGGGAGTTGACCCTGAGACTACAAATTAATAGCTAAGAGCAACAAGAAACTATCTGCGAGCTTTTCACATTTCACACACATAATATAATTTGACCCAACGTTCAACACAATTGTTTTCAGATCAGGAATCTGTTTCTAGATGGTTCAGCACTATTCCTAATACATCCATTACTGTAATTCCCCATTTATAACCAGCACCGTGTATAGGCCGCACCATTACGTATACAGCTTTGTGTGTATACAAACCAGAGTACTAACCACATATAAACTGCATTTGAGAATTATGACTTGTACATACATTGTACATTAATATTAAACATCTATAATAGGGCACTACCAAAATTAATTAGTTGAAGAATAAAGTGTTTTTGAAAACCCTGTAATGCCATTTGTATCATATTTGCTACATGAGTTTCTGAGACCTCTAGGTCATCAAGCAATCATCTGTGAAAAAGTTTGGGGGTGGAAAAAAAATGTAAACTCCTGTATTAGCCGCACCCATGTATTAACTGGTTGGGTTTGAAAATACGTGCATAAACCGTGGTTTATAAATGGGAAATTACGGTACCTTTACTCATGGAAAACAAAGCATGCGGGTATTTTGGACTTCCACTCACCTAACCATAGAGCTTCCCACTATGATGTTAGCTTAATTCCTGAAGTCTTCTCTTCTCACCACTTTTCAAAACCCATTTGATTAAAAGGTGAGAGAGGATTGACCTTTGACGATCTCATCCAAGGCAAGGGTGCAAAAGTGTATACTAAATTAATAAAAGATTGAGCAAGCTACAAAAATATCGATTGCCTTTCCAGAAACAAAACCTAACCCCTAACCTCCAGGGACTAAACACTTGTAGTGATGAGAGGGATTGATACTTGGTAACATTATGAGAAATCCACCTTAGGAGCCTTATATTAGAGGCTTTGAAGAAATGTGTGAGGTGGCCCGGGTTGATGCATTAGGCGGATGTTTCTTCATTTCACATCACAGCATTTTATCAGCCTGATCTCAGTAGCTGCTAACCTGCTAAATTAGAATGGTAAACTGAACATTACTAGTGTACAATGTAACATTTTAAGTGTTTGTATTGAATTAAGACCTTAACTATGAAGCCCCCCCCCCCCGCCCAACATCACGAATCATGGGACCACTGTTTAGAACAGGAGTGGGCAAATTTCATCACGGCAACTCATAATGTGACTCAGTAGTGTGTATGGCCCCCATTTGCCTGTATGCACTCCTGACAACTTCTGGGCATGCTCCTGATGAGACGGCAGATGGTGTCCTGGGGGATCATTTCCCAGACCTGGATCAGGGTATTAGTGAGCTCCAGGACAGTCTGTGGTGCTACTTCACGGCGTCGGATGCACCGATACATAACGTCCCAGAGGTTTTCAATTGGTACTGCCTACATTGGCCACATGAGGCCGGGCATTGTCCTACACTAGGAGGAACCCAGGGCCTACTGCAGACTACCGGCCAAAGAACCCTACCCCAACAGCCAGCAACGTCTCCATCACCGACGAGTTAAACAGGTTCTACGCCTGCTTCGACAGGGACAACAAAGATCCAGCCATTAAAGCGGAGCTCCCCCCAAGTGACCTCCCCCTCAGACTATCCACAGCAGATGTGTTGTCTGCATTGAGAAGGGTGAATGCACGCGAGGCTGCTGGTCCTGATGGCATTCCTGGGCGTGTGCTCAGACCATGTGCTGGATAGCGGGCCGAGGTCTTTACTGACACTTTCAACCTGTCACTGACCTAGGCGGCCACGTTCTTCAGGACCACAACCATTGTGCCAGTGCCAAAGCCGTCGATCAAGCCTGAATGACTTTCCGACCTGTTGCACTCGCCCCCCACGATCATGAAGTGCTTCGAAAGACTGGTCTTGGCCCACCTTAAGTCCCGTCTCCCCGCAACACTGGATCCCCTACCAGTTTGCCTACCGATCGAACAGGTCAACATAGGATGCCATCTTCACAGCTTTACACCCTGACCCACCTGGACAAAACCAACAACTATGTGAGAATCCTGTTCATAGACTTTAGCTCAGAATTCAATATGGTCATCCCCTCTAGGCTGGTCAACAAACTCCATGACCTAGGGATCAGCCCCTCTCTCTGCAACTGGACTTTGGATATCCTAGCCAACAGACCTCTCAGTCTGTCAGATTAGACAACTTCACCTCCTCCACCCTGAACCTGAACACTGGTGTTACACAAGGCAGCATGCTGAACCACCTCCTGTACGTCCTCTTCTCCTACGACTGTGTTCCTGTACACAGTTCCAACACCATTGTCAAGTTCGCAGAGGACACCACGGTGGTAGGCCTGATCAGTGACAATGACGAGTCAGCCTACAGGGAGGAGGTCAAGTGTCTGGCGGCATGGTGTGCTGACAACAACCTAGCCCTCAACGCAAAGAATACCAAGGTGCTCATTGTGGATTGCAAAAAGTCTAAAGGCTGCAATCACGCCCCAGTTCTCATCGATGGCACTGAGGTGGAGCATGTGCCCAGCTTCAAATTCCTGGGTGTCCACATCTCCAAGGACCTCTCCTGGACCCTCAACACCTCAACCCTGGTAAAAAAAGCACCTGTACCTTTTGAGGAGGTACAGGTGCAGCACCTGTACCTTTTGAGGAGGCTGAAATTGGCCTGTCTGTCTCCTAAGATTCTTGTGAACTTTTACCGCTGCACAATTGAGAGCATTCTGACGAACTGCGCCACAGTGTGGTTTGGCAGATGCTACGACAGGAAGGCCCTGCAACAGGTGATGAAAACCACCCAGCACATCACTGGTGCCCAGCTCCCAGCCATCGTAGACCTCCAGCGCAAACGATGTCTGCATAGGGCGCATGGCATCGTCAAGGACCCTCCACATCCATGCCACAAACTGTTTGCCCTCCTACCATTAGGCAGGCACTAGCAGGCTCAGGAACAGTTTCTTTCCAGCTTCTGTAACCCTGCTGAACTCTGTGACCCATCAGTAACCATACCCAACCGCCAACATATTAGTACAGCCTCTCAGGGACCTTGTTGCACTACTCACTTTGCACTCTTCACTGCTACTACTGCACTCTGACATTGCTTTGTAAAGTCTGTTAAGGACGTTTTCAGTTGTTACATGTATGTCTACCTCGGGAACCTCATCCCTGCATTTCAGCACATGCTACCTTGCACTTTCAATTTGCCTTAATTCCACATTTAGAATGGCCATTTGTACTTGCATTTGCCTTCATTGCATATTTATACATCCCACTTATAACATACATTGTTCTTAATTGTTTCACATGTAAATGTTTTGCGCTCTTCTATTTGCACTTCTGGTTAGATGCTAACTGCATTTCGTTGTACTGTACTTGTAATTGTTCAGTGACAATAAAGTTTAATCTAATCTTGAATCTAATCTAATGTACTATTGCACTAGAGGGAATAACATTACCAGATGTATGCTGCTTGCAGCTAGTGTAAGACTGACACTATTACCTTTTATCTGTTTAATTACTTCCTTGTTTACATTTCTTCTTATTATTTTTATTATATTTTTTATTCTATTGCATTACTTATCCCTGCACTGTTGAGGATGTTTTTGGAAACCAAGCATTTCATTGCCAATGTTGTTAATTTTTAATGACAAATAAACTTAATCAGGACAGACAGTAGAAGTGACTTTATAATCATAATCCCATTATACCCAGCACAGTCCATATCTGGAAGCAAATTTTTGTCAATTTTGACCTTAGACCAATGTCATTCCTGCTTCTGAAGAAATCTTCCTTTCCTCCCCTCTCTAATCTTGATAATACATTTAAACAAAAGGAGAGCTAGGAAGGATCTATACTTGGAAGAGACTTTGCTTCCTGTGATTTGCTGAGAGAAACCTATGACCTTCCCAGAAATAACTTATCCGCAGAATAGGAACAATGTTTGCCTACGATAGAAATTCACCATTACTGATGGGAACATTGAAATGTGCTCCACCTAAGGCAAACTTGTATCTCGTCTATATGAAGAATTTCAATCTGTCAAAACAGTAATTACAGTATAGGGTTTATTGTATGCGTATGCTTATGCATAGAATTTCAGTTATTTAACACTGGTGTGCCGTCCAGTGTAATGGGGCTGTGAAATAGTAATCATTATTGATTGGTTATGTCTAAGGTATCAACACTGCTTACTTCATTAATTGTGTTATGCTCTTTCCTTTGTGTCTTTATGGGAATTCAGGGAGCTTTCACACAGTTATTGTAATTGCCTTGTGGTCATTATTGTTAGATATTGTTACTCAATCTTTTAACCTGATTACCATTGTTAGCACTGCTAGTCTGCCCCCTTTACAAATTCTACATTGTCCAACTGACTACAAAACAACACAGGCTACACAATCTCTCAGTATCTTGATCCCTTTGTGATATTACTTCTTTGAGTAGAGCATTAGATCTTTACGGCATAGTTATGTTTTCATGTGCTTGTGCACAGCTGAGGTAAGGAAGTAATCTTTTCCATCTAGATGTCATAAATGACATAAACTCAGTTTGCAGTCTCCAGTCTACTGCATAATACAAACAAAAATTAATCCCTGAGGATAAATTGAGTAAAAATGCTCAGTTGGACATCAGCCTTCAAAAACAAATGTTTAAAGAAGTATTGTGACAAAAGGAACCACTCATGAATTAGCTTCAATTAGCTACACTTTTATAAAGCCATAAAGTCATGATGTTTCCCCAAGGTCCTGAAATGGCATCCTTAATCTGCCTCTCCCCAATTTAGTATAGTGGTGTAATTTCAACCAATGCCTACCTCTAGTGGCTGTTGCTAATGGTCGTGCATGTTTTCAGTAATGTATTGCTAAACTGGCTAGGTGTGTTTATGAAAATGTTTACGTTGTACTGTAGCTACAGGAATTGTATAATGTTTCTTAAAAATTCCAACACAATCTGATATTAAAATATTTTCCTTGTTACCAAGGTGAGGGACACAGCAGTGAGGTTCCAGTGTAGAAAATGGTGTTGACTGGTTGCAGAACTGCCAGTGCTGAAGTCAGAGACCACATACTGACAAGAATGTTATACTGAAATTTAGCCCAGCTCTTTGAGACACATAACATTACAGCCAGGGCAAACTGGATGCTGGTTCTAGCAGGATATTTCACTTAAAAAGTGGCCTAAATACCATAAATGTAACGGAACATTAAGCAGCACTGTGTTCTTATTCAGTACAGTTCTGATGATAGCATTAAATTTGATGTTGAAGGTGCTGATGTAAGTCAGATATGTTTTGGTTTTTAAACCACAGTTTTGGACATGGCTCAATTTGCCAATAATCAGAGCAATACATAGCCCTGCTAAAACCAGTAAAAAAGTGTGTCATTTTAACCATGGGTGGTTAAATAATATACATCCAGTATGGTGCTGTCTGTTTTGAATGAAGAATCTCTAAAAGTATTTTGGACAGGTGGGCCAAAGTTAATTTCTGGATTTTATTTCCCTCTTAATGTGTTCAAGCCAGTCAGCTGTGTTTTGAAAAGGTAGGATTGGTATACGGATGACCATCATTATATCTGTATGTAATAGTCAATATTATGGCAAGAACTGCTCATAAGCAAAGAGAAACAAGAGTCCATCATTACTTTAAGACATGAAGGTCTGTCAATACGAAAAATTTCAAGAACTTTGAATGTTTCTTCAAGTACAGTTGCAAAAACTTTTAAGCTATACGATAAAACACTCCGATGGGGACCGCCACAGGAAAGGAAGACCCATAGTTACCTCTGAGGCAGAGCATAAGTTCATTAGACTTACCAGCCTCAGAAATCATCATTTAACTGCACCTCAGATTGCAGCCCAAATAAAGGCTTCACAGAGTTCAAGTAACAAACACATCTCAATATAAACTGTTCAGAGGAGACTGTTTTGGCAGCTAATACCTGAAAGCATTACTTTAGAACAAAGAGGCCAACGTAATTTGATGGCGGGTGCTACATTTTTGGCAGATGTTCGGCAGAGCAGGCTGAACCGCACGAAGTCCCTCGAATGCTTTTTCCATTTACTTTTCCCCATGGAAAATAGACAGCTTCAGGCTGAGTGTGAGATGAAGAGCAGCCCAGCGCTAAGACAGACTGGGGCACTGAAGAATTCAATATAACCAACCATAGTACAGCGTCTTTGTTTTCAAAATAGAATACTGGTTGCGCACAAAGACTTACCACTTATTCTGAAAAGTGGGAGTGGAATGGCTGTCAAGCTGCTTAGTGGCTTTCAAACCTTACGCAACTCAAAAGCCAGCTTGATCGTATCATCAGAGTAAGAATAAACAAACTAAGCAAGATTGGTGGTGCTAGGTATGAACAGCCATTGTTGCCCCTGCTTTGGTTGGTAGCCATCACCATAAATGGGTTTCGCATTTGCATAAAGTTGAGCAAAGCTGAACTTTTGGACTGCATTCTAGCTCACCTAACAGTCCTACACCCACCCTGCTTCTCACCACTTTCCTTTACTGAAAATAGGAGGCGGTGTTTTCTTGCTGTATAGTGTATCATGAGGGTTAATCTGGAACTACAATAACTATCCGGTTATATTTATCCTTTAAAAAAGAGCAGACCTGTGCAGTTCAGCAGACAACACTCTATGGACCTTGACTAGCTGTGTGTGCAAGAGTCTGGTGAGTTGGCCCAGCCCAAGGGAGAGATTGCACTGATCTCTGACTGTGACATTGACATTTGCCACCCCACTTTGCTAGCTTGTGGTCCCCCTGAGGGTATTAACTGAAAGAGCACTACTGTTTTCCTGGGGTATTTGTATGCCATTGAAATAGGAATCATTGTGGATTGTACAGAGAAACTTAAATAACTTTCAACGAAGGGGCAGAAAAGGGTCAATACATGTTGTTATGGGACTGAAAATTAAAAAAATTTCCAACTAGTAATTTCATGTGGATGAATTACCTGACACAAAGTCACTGGTGGAAACAAGACATGTTGGTAAAAATAAAAACAAAATAAAGATGTTAAATATGTTATTTAAGCATCCAAAAAATTATTTTGTGAGAAAAAGTGATGGAAACAAAAAGCTTTAAATCAGTGTTTGGAGATAAAAAATAATACTAAAAAGTGCCATTCCATTACTGTGTTTGACAATATTTTTCCCCTGATGGTCAATACATGATTATGGCCTTGTGTCATCACAGCAACCGGAATACAGAATATTTTTTTTCGTTTTTAAATATTAATGTTACAATTTGGCTAAAACAGTGTCTTCAATCTTTTCAGTAATGAGAAATAGTAAATGATACTCTTCGTGAGCGGCTCAATACATTGTAAATTTTTTGGCATACAATAATGCACATATATGTTACTTTTTCCTAGGTCCTTCATGTAAGACAATGTATTATATGTACCATGTGCATATAATGTACACTGCTCCAGTGCATATAATGTACACTGCTGTACATTGTGTAATTCATTGACAACAAAATTACATAACAACAATGGCCAATGGAAACCAAAATCACCAACCGATTGAGTGTTGGATTCAACCCGCACCGAAAATCAAAGCAAACAATTGAAATCACAGGCTGTTCCAACTTGCATGAATTTCATCACAGCAACTCATAATGTGATTCAGTAGTGTGTATGGCCCCCACATGCCTGTATGCACTCCTGACAACGTCTGGGCATGCACTTGAGACGGCGGATGGTTTCCTGGGGGATCTCCTCCCAGACCTGCATCAGGGCCTCAGTGAGCTCCTGGACAGACTGTAGCGCTACTTGGCGACGTTGGATGCACTGATACATAATGGCCCATAGGTTCTCAGTTGGATTCAGGTCTGGGGAACGTGAGGGCCAGTCAATGGCATCAATGTCTTTGTCATCCAGGAACTGCCTACACACTCTGACCACATGAGGCCAGGCATTGTCCTGCACCAGGAGGAACCCAGGGCCCACTGCACCAGCATAAGGTCTGATGATGGGTCTGAGGATTTCACCCCGATACCTAACAGCAGTCAGGGTACCGTTGGCTAGCACGTGGAGGTCTGTGCGTTCCTCCGAAGATATGCCTCCCCAGACCATAACCCATCGCCAAACCGGTCATGCTGGTGATGCTGAAGGCAGCGTAACATTCACCACACCATCTCCAGACTCTTTCACGTCTGTCACGTGTTGAGTGTGAACCTGCTCTCCTCTGTGAAGAGAACGGGGCACAAATTCTGACCCGCCTATTTTAGTGTTCTCTGGCGAATGCCAATCGAGCTGCATGGTGCTGGGCTGTGAGCACAGATCCCACTAGAGGAAATCGGGCCCTCATGCCACCCTCATGGAGTCCGTTTCTGACAGTTTGGTCAGAAACATGCACACCAGTAGCCTGCTGGAGCTCCTTCTATTCCTCCTTGCACAATTGAGCAGATACCGGTCTCGCTGCTGGGTGGATACCCTTCTACAGCCCTGTCCAGCTCTCCTCGTGTAATGGCCCAACTTCTGGTACCTCCTCCATGTTCTTGAGACTGTACAGGGAGACACAGCAAACCTTCTTGCGAAGGCACGTATGGATGTGCCATCCTGGAGGAGCTGGACTACCTGTGCAACCTGAATGGGCTGCAGGTACCGCCTCATGTTACCAGTAGTGACAAGGACATTAGCAAAACACAAAATCAGTCAAGAAAGATAAGGATACAGCAATTGTCTGTTGCCACCACCTGAAAAACCATTCCCTTTTTCGGGGTTGTCTTGCTGTTGCCTCTCAAGTGCACCTGTTGTCACTCTTATTTGCACCAAAACAGGTGACATTGATTCACAATCGCTTGTGCTTCTTAACTGGACTGATTGATATCCCTGAAGTTTGATTGACTTGGTGTTATACTGTGATGATTACGTGTTCCCTTAATTTTTTTTTGAGCAGTATATTTAAGCAATAAAGTATGAGGGGGTGTGGTATATGGCCAATATGCTACAGCTAAGAGCTGTTAATAAGCAGAACGCATCGCAAAGTTCCTGGATACAGTATTTGCAATATACCATAAACCAAGATGCCTTATTGCGATTGGTTATGAACACTATTAGAGCAGTAAAAACTGATGTGATGTCATACCCATGTTATTTATAACACATCCATAAAGACTAAGTCACATTCCACAGTACTTTAAATGCGGTCTTCGGTCATTCATAACACATACATAAATCCCTTATATCATAAGACGCTGTACTTACTCTAAAGTGAACATTTTCATTATTAATAATACATAAATCCTTCACATCATATGAAACTGAACATACTACGAAGTCACCTTTGGTCATTCATAACATAGCTAATGATGTAAACACAAATGGTATGTAACTTAACATTCTGATCCCTCTTCCTCTGTCATAATGGCTTCAATGTGTTTTCACCCTCAGGTACATTAAATATCACATACTCCGGTGGTATGTGGTTTAGTTTTGCACAATTTGAAGCAAAATTATTTTTTACCTATTCAACGTAACGTATTCCCCATTCTTTAGACGACTTCAGTTGTACGCAACTTTCCACCAGTGTATCCTATGCCTTATATGACAATGAGCGTGAACTATTTAATTTCTCTACGCCTACACTGAGAGGATATTGATCAGTGATGCCCTGCTCAACAAGGAAAATGCAATCCTGGTGTTAATATACACTAGGCCGCCAGGTCAGGTTTCTCATTATGAAAGGAGTATGCCTGCAGTTTGCTGCTGCAGTTTAGTGGACTGGATGATAAAAGCATGGGCACAACCGAGACATAATATAAACTTACTCCTGAGAACATACACTGTGCCCTGGACTCTATGGTTAGTGAGTAAGACTGGTGGGTAGCTAAAATGCTTTTATGTGTGGGGCATCAGGGGCTCAGTGGTTGGGGAGTCAGGCTATTAATTGGAGAGTCAAGCTTGTAATTGGAAGGTTCCTGGTTCGAATCCTGACTGAGACAATTGTTGTTGTGTCCTTGGGCAAGACATTTTTACGTCTTGCCCAAGGACACTTTGCTTCTGGGAAAAATGTCCTTGTACTTACAGTAAGTCACTTTGGATAAGTGTCTGCTAAATGACTGAAATGTAAAAAATGGATAAGAGAAGGGCAGAGCATCTCAAGTTGGGTGTGAAGCCCCAGAGGACCAAGAAATTGATTACAACATGGGCGAACGCATTGCAGCCTAGGAGAAAACATAAAGGGCATCGAACGTTTGTTAACAATAAGCTGACTGAAATAATTACTTAGCTGGAGGCCAGGGTGAGGGAAGCACAAAAAGGAATGAACAAGGTCACAGGGAAATGGCTGCTTCAGAGAGTGGGGGACATGGAGGACAAAAAGATAATTCAGGATTCTTTTGAAAGACTTAAGATTACAAGTGTTTGGTCCAGCATTTTGATGTTGAGCGTACAGCAGATCAACTGTTAATAACACGATATATTAAGAGCACATGGAAGCACCCATGTGCCTAAAAAAATTATAATTGTCACTAGCCTTTTCTTAAGGAAGACCAGAAAAACAGTGAAGGCCTAACACAAATTGTACTAATTAATTTAGTACTAATATTTCGATTTTATCTTTACTTCGACATTATGGACTATTTTTATGTTGAACAGTGACAAAATTAAATCCAGTTGATTTTGTGACAATAAAATGAGGGAAAAGTCCAATGTGTGGACTACTTCTGACAGTCACAGTATACGGAGACATTTTTCACACTTTCACCAGTGTTTACCAAAGCCACAATCTCAGTGAGAACCTGCACTGACTTGGGGCCAGGGAAAGACCATTGTTCTCAGCTGGCAACTGTTCTCAGCTAGTAACAACAGATGACACAGGCTAACATTTCCCCACACCTAAACTGTCTTGATGATGCTGACGATGTCTGTGCATCACAAGACATGAGACCAAGCTATGGTTCCAGAAATTACCATCAATTTCTCATTAAAATGAAGACTATGGGTTTATCCATTTATCGAATCAATTTCTACAACATATACGTTGTAGTACAGCTTTTATAATGTTCATTTGTGTTTAACAAGGATAAAACAACCATCCATGGAAGGACACATTAAGCTGTGTTGGTACAGCATGCTGCAAAACTAAGGTTGAAATAGTATGAACATGCATGTGCTCACTACTAAGTTATTTTGAGTAAATTACATATTCCTAAATGCCTAAGAACTATGCATCCAATTTGATACTGAATAACTTTGGCTTTCACATTCCTTTACAGAGGATTTCATTGACACCAAGAGGAAAACAATTTTGCTACAAACCAAGAAGCCTTATTGCGATTGGTTTTTAAAACAGATGAAATAAGATGCCAAAAACTACCACTTCATGACATCCCAGGACATTCACTGGAAAGGTATTATGGTTCTAATTTCAATTAATTTTCAAAATTGTTTTGAATTTTCTTTTCACTTGGATATTGTGTGTAAAGAAAGCTGGAAAATGTCTGATTTTGTGTGTTTTCATTTCTGGCTGTAATGCAACATAATGTGAACAATTTGAAAGGGGGTGGTGACTTTCTCTACTCACAGATCATAAGATTTTAGCAACAACTTTGACCAAAAGGCTTAGTAATTTTGTGGGCAAAGCAGTCCACTCAAATCCGACTGGCTTCGGGGGGTACGCAATTGAAACGAAGAATGGTGTCATGGAAACAATGTATCAATGTCCCAGCTCTGTGTCAGCTTGCTAAACAATTGGGATTGACAAACAATCTGGGTCTGGAGCCTCAAAAGCCCAGGTCTGGTGACACCCCTGGTACTCTTTAAGATTAGATATTGAATACCTGCTCTTATCCAAGATGACAAGCCATCAGGGACCTGGTTGAGTCCAATGTACCAGTAAGTACATCTTGACAGGCTGCACCACCTATGCAAAAAACATTTTTTCCATCCAAATATTCACCAGCAGAAAACAAATGTCACCTTACAATAACTGGCTTTGAGTTTGATTAAAATATATCAGACAAAACTATATGACAATGTACCCATTTGCAATTTCCTAGCCTAATATGTGAGAATTGGTCATGGGTCTGAACACTTGCAAGACACTGTAAATATACGCACACACACACCCACATACACTCCACGAATACTCTTGTTCATACATAAACTGAACACACATACAGTGACGGCATACATAACACGTGTGACAAATACGATTTGATGATGGTCATGCTTCTAATATACAAAATGATTTAGATTGTATTCATGTTTTTGAGCTACAAATCCTTCTAAGACCAAAAGTGACAGACAGTTCACTACGTTGTTTTGCTACATTTGCCATACCCCACGGGCTGGCAAATCACTCTGAAGGCAGAGCAAATCGATTGTTTTTCCTGATAGACCAGGAATTCAAAGCTGGCACTCACTACAAAAATAGCATCACAGATCTCACACACTAGCTCCTTACAATGCACCGTGAATTGGGAGCACAAACTTCTTCCAGAGTGGGGAGGATTTCATCTTAAACTGTTCCTAGGGCAAACAGCATGCAAAAAATGTAATTGTAACTGGTCCAAAATGGCTAAAGGCTTACTTTATGTTCAAGACACATGTATATAGCTGGAATACCTATTTCACAAACCAAATGTGTTTATAAGCAAATTTACGAACACATAATATTCTATCGACAAAATATTCGATAAATATTCGATAATATTTATCGACAAAATTTAATTTGGTTAGTGAGGTGTGATGAGTGTCGAGCTGTCTTTCGTAATTCATTTAAACAAAAACCAACGGAGGTGTAAGCGTAAGGAATGTAACTGGTAAAGCACACTTTAGAGTAAGTTGGCTTAGTAGGAGTGATCATATTCTGAGGCAGAGCTTTAATGGGTGCAAGGCACCCATGGCAGCCAATCACAGGGGCCCACAAGAAGTTTATGGATGAAAAAAATATAGCAAGCAGAATAAATCGATTAATATGCTAGATACTATTTAGTTGACATTGAAGTGATAAACATCTATTTTTATGATTCCATAATGCATTTGTATAATTGACCTGTGACCGTGGGAGTGTAGACTGCGTTGCCAGATAGTTTCCTGATTAATTGGGCTATTTTTAATGAGATTGTGCGGTTTTTATGTGGAGTCCACAGGTGATTGGGCCTATATTGTCAGTACATCTGGCAACCCTGGGTATAACGTCAAAACACGTCCGCTCATTTGCTAGGGATCTGACCAGGGGAAGATGGTTAAAGTAACAAATCATAAAAATGGAACGTAGATATGTCTGCCACTCTGAGAAAAGAAAAGTAATACATTATAAAAAATAAATATAATGATATGTGCCCTTGAGAAACATCTTTAGTAAATTTGTTGCGCAGCAGAAGCAAGAGACAATGGGTAGATCTGAAGTTACAATGCCAGGAGCAGCATTGCTGCTTATAGCGAACGGGAATTACAGTTATGATCCAAGTTTCAAGGTTTACTTGTCAAATGCACCGAACAACACAGCGTCATCCTGTATAATGAAATTCTTATGACATGGCACCCAACAAACTATGTAGTTAGAGTTAAGAGTATATAAGCAAAAATATAGCTAGACAGAAAATAATAATAAAATAAAGCAACAATATACATAACACTGTCCAACTAGCAGTAATTTAAAAGAGTACTGTAAACTAGCAGCAATCTGGGTAGTATTATTGAACATTTAGATATGGCAAGTATGGCAGTAATATACATAATAGTTTGACCTAGCAGCAATCGATAGAGTTATTGAAATATTAGATACATATGAGCGCAATAAGCTTATGAATGGTGGCATAGCACACTACAATTACGTAGTGAGAATTAAGAAAATTTACACACAGCTTTAAATATATAAAGAGGATAATGCAATCATTTACATAACACTGTACACAGCAGCAGTTTAAAAAGAGTACTGTAGATTAGCAGCAATATTGGTAGTTGTATTGAATATTGTAGAAGTATGGCAGTAACATACACTGAGAAAGAAAATGTAAACTAGCATTGATTTTAAATATTCTAATGTCCATTAAAGTACCTGAAAGGGCATCAGAGCATCTGGAATGTTCGTGAATGGGTGATCATTATGATCATGGATCAGTGTTGCTGGTTGAGGAGCCTTATGGCCTGAGGGAAAAAACTGTTTGTGAGTCTGGAAGTGCTTGCCCCGATGCTCCGGTAGCATCTACCAGACAGAAGCAGAGTGAACAGACCAAAGCCTGGGTGGCTATGATCTTTGATGATGTTTCGTGCTTTCCTCTGGCATCGTGTATGGTTGGGACTTGCGATCTGCAGCGGGGAATCTGCCATACCAGGCAGTAATGCAGCCTGAGAGGATGCTTTCAATGGTGCACCTGTAGAAGTTGGTGAGAGTTTTTGCAGACATGCCAAATTTCTTGAGTCTCCTCAAATTTCTTGAGTCTCCTCAGGTCCAAAAGAAGCTAGCAGCAAAATTTTGTAACTGCAGGTACGTTTTGTTGTAGCCTAATAAGCTTCTGTTCATCATTGTACGTGAAACATACACACGTTTTTGGGAGAATAGTATTAACTATTTATATCGTCTGCCTCTATCTTTTAGTTGGGAAATCAAGTAACAATAGCAAGACTTTTGCAATGGGGGGTGGTGGTGGTGGGCCTCCACGGCTAAGGTTCGCACCCATGGGTGAGAAAGCTAAGCATCGACCCTGTT
Organism: Esox masquinongy; assembly: GCA_016801175.1. Lineage (NCBI taxonomy): Eukaryota > Metazoa > Chordata > Actinopteri > Esociformes > Esocidae > Esox > Esox masquinongy. Next base: position 29,970 of record JACXGI010001756.1, read on the forward strand.
TTAAGATTGCATTTGTCATCTTTTGATTTTAATGATAAGATTGCAAGGCATTGCTCCAAATTGAGTAGTATTCATGAAGCCTAATGTTAACAAACTTATTTCCCATTACAGTTAATTAATTTTAGTAGAAAAGCTAACCAGCTAGTAACTTTGTTCACAACTAAGGAATTGTCTCCTTATTAGTTATCGTATATTTAGTTGTCAACTTCTGTAGTTGCGCATCGTTACATACGTGGAGATGAAACAAACGTTCTCGAACGTATCCGGGATCGGCAAAAACACGTTTTCCGTAAACAAAGGCATGTGTATAATCTCTATGAACTCTACTTTACCATCCGGGAAATTCAATGTTTCCCTAGATATCTACAACCCTGTTAAAAAACATTTTAGTAGTGCCACTTCAATAAATCTAAGTTCCTTTTGAAAGGGCTCAGTGCTGCCACTGTGGTTAGCAAGGAAAAGTAATTATTTGAGCTAATTTTACAGGGTTCATTCGATAAATAGATTAATTAAAAAGGGCTGTACCTCCGATACTACTCAGTTTACGGACGAAAACATCCTGAAATTAAAGCTGACATTCTGCACTATAACCTTCCTTCCTTCTAATGTTTAATTTAAAATCCAGTATGCAGGACTACAGAGCCAAAACAACAAAATTGTGTCACTTTCAAAATGGACTTCCCTGTATGGTTGCCTGGGTGCCAAGATATAGTGATGGTCTCATCTAATACACCTGATCTCTTAATCTAATAAATTTAACCTAAGCACATCTACACTTACAGTTAAGAGGCAATTAGCATCTTTCACTGACAACATTAACCTATCACCACACACACTGTCAACGCACAACACTTTTTGGCAAAGGCAGCAGACAAGCAAACATCATTGACCTCCAAAGCCAATGTTAGGGATGTTCAGCCCAGCTCCCTACAGGGCAGTGTTCCCACCATGTTTAAATTAACCTCAGCCTAAGGCTCTATAATGAAGCACACATTGGGGAAACAGTATTGCTCACAGGTCTTTAGCATGCTAAGCCTCCCCTGTTTAGTTCTGATTATACATAAATACTTCTGCATTTGATTAATTTGTTTCAGCTGTAGCTGCCATTATCCCCTTCATTCTGAGAGCAATAAGGCTAAACTACTGGCACATTAATTACAGACATGAAATGAGAACAGATGCATATTGGTTGGTTTGTGGTCTCATGTCCTCTTCTAATTGTTTCTGTCAACCCATCAAAAGTTGAACTCATCTGAACTTTTATCAATAAAAACAGATGGACATTTTCTGGATAGGGAAATGTCATCTCCATTGTTCGCTATCTCTAATCCCCCTTTAAGAAAGCATTGGAAATCACAGATGCAGATAAAATCAAAGTGCCAGTGTGGCAGCATCCTAAAGAGGTGGCTGCTAAGGAACAACTATTAAATAGTCCAATGGGTCTGGGATTGTGGAAGAGACACGTAGAGATTACATTATCATAAGAGCAGGTCAATCATAGCTGTACAAAAACAATTTTGAAGTTGAGAAATATTTATTAAAAATTCCAAGCGCACTGAACTAATCCAGGGGTAGGCAGCCATGTTCCTGGTATGCTACAGGTACTGTATGAGCTTGTTTCAACTATTTTAGTGATTGCCTAAATATAACACACCTTGTGTTCCAGGACTGTTACATCTAAAACATCAAGTGCCTGGGGCACTTCAAACCCTGAGTTGCTTACCCCTGGTATTACCCCTATATTTTGATAGTCCATTTCAAAATATATTTTCCCAAAAGAAAACAATATTCATAAAATAACAGAGGTATAACTATGTTAAACTGCATTGCATAACTAGGTATATCTTGAATATTGCCATAAGTAATTAAAGAAGGGTGAAGGCGTTAAGAAAAGTTCAGCATTCCTCATCACGTTTTCCGGGCTCGTTTACTCAGGACAAGAGGTCGACCAGAATCTTCCTCCCTGGAGCAGGAAGCCCGCTTCCCTCTCGAGGCTTTCTCCAAAACTCTGAAAAAAAAAAAATTCTCTTAAGTGAGTCTGGGACTTTTGGCTTGTATCAAGCCCCAGATTAATGGAGTATAAAGGCCAAATCACATTATTATAGTAGGACATTTCACAGACAAATGGACAGAAACAGGTGTCTATTTCCCCTAAATCTTCACCATTGTTGTTCTATTTTCCAGGTAGCATAGCGGATAACGTGTTATTGTTGTAAAAAAAGGGTTTCTGATTTGAATCCCAGAGGCAATAATTTGATTACCAGGGTTGCTGTTAAGATTGGCTCTCCCAGGGAGTTGGGATATACAAAAAACACATTTCTATTACACACCAAAAGACTTTAGTGCGTGACCATTTAAATATTTCAGTCATTAGACAGATGCTCTTCTCTTATCCACAGTGACTTATAGTTATGGCATTCATCTAAGGATAGAAAGAAAAAACATTCATATGTAACAGTTACAGCAAGTACATTTGTGAAGCAGATGTCTATGTTAATATACTCTTTGAAAAGTTAGGGTATCAGACATTTTCTCTGTTGTTCCAGCATGAGGAGGGAGCTAGTTCCACCAAAGGTGGCAGGACTGCAAACCCCTTGGCAGGCCTGAGTTGGAGCTGACCTCCTGTAGGGAACAGAGTGCTCAGGTTGGAAAGAGGCGCTGGAGCGCAGCCTGAAGTCCTGAAGTGAATGTACAGCCATGACCAAATCACACCTCAGGCTGCTTCACCAGTTACTTCCACCCCAGACATCAGTGCATGCATGGGGGTAAGAACAGTAGAACATGTAAGTTCTCTTGTCCCTAAATGGAATTACCAGTAATGATTTCATTAGTTTAAGGGGGTGATTCTAGGAAAATGCTGCTGATGTGGAAGTGTTTGTCATGGTGCTCAGGTAAACATACTGTCCCTACAGAAGGCTAACAACAAAAACAATTCTAACTAATTTGTTCTCTTCCCTTCTCAAAGTCCTCTGTGGCCACATACATATTGCAGACAGTGTTTTTGTGTGAAGGTCATGTTATGCAGGTCACAGAACCATCTGCACTGTCAGACTTTGTAAGACATTGCTAGGGTGGATTGGGGTTATACACCTCCCTGGGTTGAATGCCTCCTGCATGTAATTCGCACAGAAAACCCTTCAAGTCACAAATTCCCTGCCATGTGTTCTTGCTTAACTACACATTTCATCTGTCTCATCTCAAGCCTTTGAATAATTATGAATACATTTAACAAAAAAATTGCCATTTAAAAAGTGATATACAGTGGCTAGAGAATGTCTACCCACCCCTTTGAAGTATTTTTATATTGCTGCTTTTTGCTGGCTTAAACTGACATCTCAGAGGGAAATTCATCTGAGTTAAAAAAGATTTCTAGAAGAAAAATAGAAGAAAACCAGAAAAGGAATTCAACCGGCCCAGGATTAGAAAGGATGAATGTTGTTGTCCCTGGCTGGTTTTGATCCGCGGTTTCTGCTATTTAAACAGCAGGAATGTATTTTTTACCTCAGCCATTACATTTTTGCTGAAATAACGTGGACAACAGTATGTTTATTACCGGAACTAAAGTACACTAGTGCAAAGATTACTGTAGATGGCTAGCTAATAGCTAAAAACCTAAAGATTGTCAGAATCAGAAACTTATATTTTTATGATTTAATGTGTTTTCATTAACGCTTTATGTATTTAAAAAAGTTCATTCCATCAGTCTATTGACTTAATTTCAATGCTACTCTCTCCCTCAGTTGCGCTGCTTCTAGTGCAGCTCATATAAATTAAAGCTTTTATCCAATCAGATTTTTCACCTGTGTTGTCTCCGGGTAAACTGGAGGCCTTCAGAATTAAGAGTGAATCCCCTCTGCTGTTGAAGAGAACGGGACCATGTTGTTAATCGTAATATTAATTACCCAATCGGATTTTGAGTTTGCCATGTTGGGCATATTCTTTGACACACCAGAGCCTTCTAGCGGGCCTAGCCTAACGTCAGGATTTTTCGTGTTGCTGATAGGAGTGGCAGTTAGCTATCTGAATGAAAACTAGCTGATACCTGACCTAGCATTATTTCCGGTTGTTTGGAACCTTCGATTTTTAGGTGTAATGCTTTAGATTTGTTGTTTATATGTTTACTTTTGGCAAAATGGCAGATGGAAGAGAAGAAATAGATTTGGTGGCAATTTTATTAAAAAGAAGGAGGATGGAATTTGTCTTCAAATAATAAGCAGCTTTGGTAAGTTTGATGGATTTTTATGTATTTTACTAGCAGGGCCGGTGCCACGAGGGGGCTTAGTGTTTTTGTATTCACTTGTATTTAGGACTGAAACACAGCAGGAAGAGATCGAAAACACACTTCATCCTGGCGCCAAGCCTGTTAATAGCTACTTATTATTATTGCTTGGTTTAGATTGTTGCTGCTGGTGTGAAGCATGTTCAGATTCAGTGGCCAAGCTGGCTGTGCCTTTGAGTGTGCGTGGTGACATACGTGTGCATTTAGGCCAAGCAGCTTGGCTGGAATCTCTGGGGAAGCCTGAATCCTGATTGTGTTGTTCCTCCCGGGATTTTTGCTTGCTTTGTGGTCGTATGAGTAAAAGTGACTGGTTGTTGTGAGTTTGTTCTTGTTTATTTGGTAAGGACATTGATTTGGGCAATGCAATGGCTATATGTTATGCAGCATCCTGTCATACTGCGTTGTAGTGGTACATTCTTGATGGTTACAGTCACTGTATTCATGTCGTGTCAATTAGTGTACAGTACGTCTCATATGTGTTGAGCCTAGTGTTAAATCAGTTTATTCCACTTGGTAAAGGTTATCGTGACTGTGAACATGGGGTGGCTACGTCGAATGACAGTCTATAGCCCTATAATGTCATGGTGAGGTTATTAGAATGCGATTTAATAACAGGAAGATATTGCTGAAGGCCTAGGTGTAAAATGCATTTGGTGTGAAATGAATTCTGCACAATTCTCCATTTTAAATGCATTTGCATAAAGACAGCCAGAATATGCACATATCTAAACTTTCCCAAACTTAGCTTTTGTTCTCCTCAGAAACTAGCTATTTCTCACAACTGATCCAAATGGAATTTATTTTTCCAACATACCCATGGAACTGTAGTGGCTTTTCAGCCCTTCTAGTATGTAGGTCGGTGAACCCCACTGTGGTGCCTGAAGGGTTATTTTGTAAATGTTGACAAAAGAAAACAAATGTTTTTAGTTTCATGACAAAACACTGACATCAAAAAGGTCATGGGAAATAGTAGTTAAAAGCCAAAGCTTTTTTTAAGAAACACAGAACCAGTGAAACGTTTGGACACACCTACTTATTCAAGGGTTTTTGTTTTTCCAACGGGACAATGACCCTAAACACACCTCCAGGCTGTGTCAGGGCTATTTGACCAAGGAGAGTGATGGTCTCCACAATCACCCGACTTCAAACCAATTGAGATGGTTTGGGATGAGTTGGACAGCAGAGTGAAGGAAAAGCCACCAACAAGTGCTCAGCACATGTGGGAACACTTTCAAGACTGTTGGATATATATATATATATATATAAATATATATATAATACCTTCAAGACTGCTGAAGTATTATAGGCATTCCAGGTGACTACCTCAAAGCCAGTTGAGAGAATGATAAGAGTATGCAATGCTCTCATCAAGACAAAGGGTTGCAACTTTAAAGAATCTAAACTATAAATGTGTTTTGATTTGTTCAACACTTTCGGTAACTACATGATGCCATGTGTTATTTCATAGTTTGAGGTCTTCACTATTATTCTACAATGGGGAAAATAGTAAACCTAAAGAAATACCCTTGAATGAGTAGGTGTGTCCAAACCTTTGGCTGGTACTATATGTGCTTCAATGCTGAATGAAATGCCACCTGACATGCCAAGGCTGGCTGTGATCTCAGAAAAGTTCAAATCTTTAAAACAACACATTTTCTATTGCTTTCCCCTGAGCTTTCCCAACTCTCCCTCTATCTGTCCTCTTGGCTGCATATTGCCAGGGTAAGATAGAAATCTGAGAATCAGTCACATGATGTTCTCCCCTTGAGAAAACATTTCAAAATTAATTAACAAGGGTAAGCTGGTTTTTCGGGTCGATAATCTGCCCGAATAATTTCCCACCATGTCCGTTTCATATAGAGTAAACGGAATGGACTGGATAAGTAGCCCGAGAGACATGGGAAAATGAGGGAAGAACGCTCTGTGCCCTGCGGTTCAGTCTACCTCGGCCAGCACATGGCCAACAAATCACACAGCCAATTATCACACCAAGCTATGTCCACTAATGCAATGGCACTAGAGACAGATAGAATTGGTGACTCACCTCTAAAAGGCAAAGTTATGTGCCTCCCTCGCTCTCACAGCAACTTTCTTACAATGACTAGAGAGACAACATTTGCAAGAAAAAATATAGGTCATATTGAAGTTTCCTCTTATCAAATTTCATGAGCAGCCAACTCAGCATACTAATAATACAAAGTTTTACCTTTATACACCAACACAAAAACAGAAACATATGTAATGGAAATACATACTTAGTTGTTAGTATTACCAGTCAAATAAAAGTCAGTGAATTTATATCCATGAAATAATATGGACCTTATACTTCCATGAAAAAAGAGTGATTGTGTGGTTAGGATTAAATGTTGTTAATTTGCGGTGTATTTAAATTTACGAAAGTGAAAATTTAAAATGTCATGGTCAATATGGCTATAGCACACCTGCGTTGTGTGTCTGGGGTGCAAAAACAAATAATAAAAAAAGTAATAATTGCAACTGTTCGACTACAACAATCTTTGCCTGTCGACCAAACATTAGACCAGTTTACTAAATGGGAATTTAGGTTTGAGACCTTGAGCAAAATATTGATCCCTTAACTGACTCTCTTTGAAAAACATTACTTACGTCTATGTAATGAGAACTACAACCACCCAACCACAGGGAATCAAGTGGTCCTTATTCTCCAAGCTGAAACCCTAGACCAAGTCTCCAACAGGTAAATTGTTAGCTACCAGTAGCTTGCCAGACAGTTGAAGATGAATACAACTTTCCCATGCTCCACTACAAATAATTATACATAATTTTCACAAGATGCACTGGCTCCCTAGCTACTATCTAATCAACACAACATTGAAATAACGCCAGTTTGGCCATTATTGGTTTAAAAATAAAGATAAGACAATACTGACCATGTCTGTGTGGTGTGCACATTTCGTCAAATCATGTGTAGCCAGTTCCTAGGAAATGATAATTGTCTTTGGGTTGACATAAATTGGCCCACAACAGAAAAACTGTGCCAAAACCAATTAAAGCTGCAAAGCATACTTAGCTGGAAGACGTATATCACAAAGACGTATATTAAGAGGATAGATGTTTTGTTATGTATGGCAACAGCAGTAGCCTAGACAAACATCCCAGCATGGTATATGCACAGTTTGAACAATAAGCAGTATGTTCTGATAGTTAATGTCAACAAAATAAGGACACACGCACACGCAAAGCCACATTTGACACATTTGACATGACATTGTCGATCCCAATGAAGTTAGGTGAACGTGCATCATTAAGGCTGCTGTCAGGACGACACAATAATACAAAAGGCTGGCACAATTTAGAGCACTGTGAGTACCCTCATAAAACATCTGTTTGTTTCTATGACAACTACCACAGACACTATTCACATCAAAAGCCCTGCTGAAGTTAAATCCACCATGCTTCTTAGTGGCCAGCAACCACTCACCTTGGTTTCAAAAACATTTATTAACATTATAAAACATCCATTTAAGGGATTTTTTTTAACAAAAAAACAAACAGAAGATGAACATTATAAGAAAATAGAGAAATTAAAATAAACACAAAATAAGTTCCAAGTCTGTACATTTGAGGACAATAAGCGATGCTCTGTTGTGTGCAAACTGAAACCCAAACTACATGTGCTTCCCCAAGCAGTGTAATTAGCACTGAGAGGGTTTTTCACCCACTAGTGACTTGCTAAGGGCAATTTTCACTGAATGTCAGACATCTTTCATGAAGTCCTATTGGTTGAATAAGCAAACCATTCGGCAAACTGACCAGAATAGTCAACAGCCAGCAGACTAAGCTAAGCAGCCAGTTCCATTAGGAAAACAAACGGAAGGCATGGGCTATCATTGGCGACCCACTCTTCGTTTGAGAGGTTTCCCTCTGGCCAGTGCTTGAGTAGGTCCATGGCCAATAATAACATGTTCAAACATGAATTCATTACCTGCGCTGTTAGACTACTAAATTAAATGTTAAAGGTGTCCTCGCTCTCAAATAGCACAAATGGACATGGAATTGCTGGCGTTCCCAGAGCAGGTTTTAGAACCACCGCTCTTAACATGATGACCAGGGAGTATACACAACGCCAGACTGATTGAGGTGACAACTCAGGCTGACAGGTAATCCAGCTCTATGCCTCTGATCGAAATTAACTTGTAATTAAAAATGTGAAAGTGTAATTACAGCAGAGAGCGGGAAATTTCAAAATCCTAATTTCATTAGACACATACGGTTATTACCCTCTATTTGGATTCATAGCAGTGAACACTTACCTCTTTAGGTAAATAACACGTAGGATAGGCCTGCCTAACTTATACAAGTCAGAAAAGGAGTTGAAAGGAAAGGTAGAAGTAGATAATATCTGTCTGGGAGACCCTCGGCAACCATTACCGTGGCAAAAAACCAAACTTACTCTGGAAAATCTTTAGGACTCATCAGGAGCCTATTCAAAAACCTATCCATGTACATCAATCGGGTCCTATCAAGAACATAAATCAGTGACCGGAAAATAAATAGAGGCCTTGTTCACAACATAGTTGTCCTTAACAAGGTTGAAGGAATATTAATCAGCTGTAGTTGTCTCTCACCACCATAAAGCAATACACCTCTTACATGAACCAGTCCTCTGAAGTACATTCTGAAAAAATGGACCATCCCTCACAAACACCCCCGTACCTCCCAAGGTCCATCATCCATGACCCGCCCGTCCTTCCTGCCCCTCACATGTGAAATCACTTTGAGCTTCACATGAAGCTCTATTTAACAAATATTGATAGTGCACACATTTTCCCCTGAATGACAAAAGACAGAGACCGAGAGGCAAAACAAAATTCCACAGCTGGAATGTGGCTCATGCATCCACATATGTGGGGTACAGAAGGATGGGGATGTGTTTTAGAACGGTAGGCTATTGGTTTGTCTAAGAGCCAACCACCACACATATACTGTACTCATCAAAACACCTTTTTCTCAATAAACAACCGCTACCATCTGGTCCAGAAGTTTCTGACAAAAGCCAAACGTTTTAGATTATACTTTTCAGAGCCTGTAGTGGACCACTACATTACAATCAAGAACACAATCCTGCTTACTCATTCTTAGTTAAGCAGTTATTCCTAGCTGCAGGAGGAGTAGTGCATGGCTGTGCGAGGCAGCGATGGGTCGCTGTGCATTCTGCCCAACATGGGGAAGGCAGGCATGAGAAACTCACAGACAGTGCACACAGAGAGAAATGAACAAGACCTTTATTATCCACAAATCAAATGCGATAGACATAACAAGTGCGGATCAAAATGTATTGTCTTTTTGTCCACTGTCATTCATTAAAAGTGAGTGTATATGAAAGGCCTTTTGAGTTCTCTTAGATTACAGAAAAGCACAAAAACCGAAACGCTTAATGAGGGTTTTGATTTCAGCTTCAATGATTCTCATTGTTAATGATGTTCTTTAAGATGTTGTCCAAACTGTTGCTCCTCCTTCACGCTTCTACACGAGAATGTTCAGCATGCATGCAAAAACACACACAGAAGGAGGCACATACATACATGATTTAACAGTTATAGAAGGTATCCCCTCAAATCTCCAGAGGATTTGCAAGCTGTCCAAACATTCCAAGAGGGCCTCTGCACACTGACTGTACGACAAGCAGTCCCTTAACATGGACCAGATTCTATAGTTGGTTTTGACAAGAGAATGTCCTATATATTTGTAACTGACTTTTTAATGTTTCCATGAACAGGAAATTGAGGACATGACAAATGAAGAAAATAGTTCAGCTCAAAGTTTTCGCGTTCGTCATGTTCCCATGACGAAAGCCAATTCTGAGCCAATAGTGGCTTTAGGTTATCATTATTTTTGTCTTTGAAATAATCCAGTATTTAAGATTATTTCGCCCCCATATTGGGTCGCACCATATAGGCTTGCAGCTGCCTAAAGGCACAGGAATTTTTCAGGTAATGTGCGTGAGATCAATGTGCTCACACAGAGTTGCCAAACATGTAGGCTAAAAGTGCTACATAAGTGACTAATCGATGACCGAAGTCAACAGATTTTACAAGTCGAAATAGTCAAATAATTGTTGCACAACAACTAAGTAGTAATTAGTAATATATTGTCCTAATAAGACAGAACCATAGATATAATTGTACACAATTACATTTGGGAAGGGAGAAAAACTACAAAAGGTATAAGTTAATTCAAAGGCTGATCAATTCATAAGTCCCCAAAAATGCATGTTTTAGGGTTTGAAAAAAAAGAAATATAAACACCGATCAGCCATAACATTATGACCACCTGCCTAATATTATGTAGGTTTTTGCCGCCAAAACAGTCCTGACCCGTTGAGGCATGGACTCCACTAGACCTCTGAAGGTGTGCTGTGGTATCTGGCACCAAGATATTAGCAGCAGATCCTTTAAGTCCTGTAAGTTGCGCGGTGGGGCCTCCATGGATCGGACTTGTCCAGCACATACCACAGATGCTCGATTGGATTGAAATCTGGGGAATTTGGAGGCCAAGTCAACACCTTGAGAGGCCAATGCCATCAGGGTATACCGTTGCCATGAAAGAGTGCACATGGTCTGTAACAATGCCTAGGTAGGTGGCACATGTCAAAGTAACAACCACATGAATGGCTGGACCCAAGGTTTCCCAGCAGAACATTGCCCAAAGCATCACATTGCCTCCGCTGGCTTGCCTCCTTCCCATAGTGCATCCTGGTGCCAGGTGTTCTCCAGGTAAGCGACGCAAACGCACCCTGCCATCCACGTGATGTAAAAGAAAACGTGATTCATGAGACCAGGCCACCTTCTTCCATTGCTCCGTGTTCCAGTTCTGATGCTCACGTGCCCATTGTAGGCGCTTTCGGCAGTGGACAGGGGTCAGCATGGGCACCCTGACTGGTCTGCAGCTACACAGCCCCAAACGTAACAAACAGTGATGCACTGTGTGTTCTGACACCTTTCTATCAGTACCAGCATTCACTTTTTCAGCAATTTGAGCTACAGTAGCTTGTCTGTTGGATCGGACCACACGGGCCAGCCTTCGCTCCCCATGTGCGTCAATGAGCCTTGGCTGCCCATGACCCTGTCGCCGGTTCACCGTTTTTCCTTCCTTGGACCACTTTTGATAGGTACTGACCACTGCAGACCGGGAACACCCCACAAGGGTTGCAGTTTTGGAGATGCTCTGACCCAGTCGTCTAGCCATCACAATTTGGCCCTCGTCAAAGTCGCTCAGATCCTTACGCTTGCCCATTTTTCCTGTTTCTAACACATCAACTTTGAGGACAGAATGTTCACCTGTCAGTGGTCATAATGTTATGGCTGACCGGTGTATATGTTTTCGGAACAACTCGCAATGCACTGTTGCCAAAGTTATAAGGAGAACCTACCAAGTACTACAACTCTAGCAAGCTTGAGCTGGCAAACATTAGCCACTAGCCAGGAACTGTGCTCTTGTGTGATCACTACCACAAACCTGGAGTATTTCTATAGGATCTCTTCATAGGCTAATACAGTTGGTTAGGTGTACGCCCACTTTCATTTCAGCTGGTACCGGCCTACAATTTCTCCACATATACGCATCCCCAACTCCAAATGAAAAGAAAAGGAAAGTAGAACTGAGCAGAAGACTGGCAGCATGTCTTAACCAGATGGCCTGGTGTGATAACACGACCCAAGCGGACATGGTGATCACAATAATGATAATTATAGGGCTGAATATTTGAAAACATCATGAGGGTGTTGTATGAGCCAGATTTGATATTAACTTTGAAGAGCAGAATCACTTACTCAAAGCATCTGTCAGCGAAGACATCGGAGATGGAGCTAAAATAAGAGAAAATATCATTAATAAACGTGTAAAACATTAGGCATCACCACAGAGCCATCAGGCCACATAAAGGCGTCTGCATGCGCCCTTGTCCCCATCAGATGTGACGACACACTGGCCACACACCAAAATGAAATCGGAACTATATTGTTATGAATTTGGTGACGGGTCAAAATACACATTAAACATTCATGGGCTGGCAGATAGCCTGTATTTACAAGCTAGTTGTACATGAAGATAACAAGATCTACATAATGCTTGTTTTTTGTTGTTGTTCTATTTTTTTTGTTTGTTGTTGTTTTGGTTTATTTTTACAAGAAATGCATATAGGTTGCTGGTTCAAATCCCTGATCCAACAAGGTAAACACAAATCAGTACTTGTACCCATGAGCAAGGGATTACACAGACGAGTAATCCACAGACAAAGGGGAAACACTGAAGAACTTTAACTGTCTCCTCCAATAATGACCTACAGGGTTTCGTATCTTTTTGAAAACCAACGTGTAGAAGGGCCAGTCTCAAATGTAACCTTGTTCCATGTTAGCGCCTGGAAACATGTACAAGTAGTTTGGATACAATTATTCAATAACACGTGTCCAGTTTAGTCAAGGTGTGAAGGGTAGATAGAAAGAGAAAAAAAGAGAGAAATTCGGTGGCACTAACACCAGCAGAGAACCCTCATTAACCACTTATGGATGTCTGTCATGTAGACAGTGCCATTACCTTCATTTATAAAACATCTCATCAGCAGCCCTCGTTCACCTCATAGCTTTTACTGACAGAGCATTTCTCAGATCCAAATCTCCAACCCCGTAAGCCTATTTGTATGCTGAGTGAATCAATTTGAAATCAATCATGTGACTATACTTGCCATGCTAAGAAGAAAAGTGCTGTTTGACCTAAGTAGTACACAACGCACAGTAGCAATAACATCAGAAAGTATAATTAAGTCTGCTTTGTTTTACTATTGCATTCTGAATAAAAAAAAATAATTTGTAAACATTTGAGAAAGCAACACTTTGTTTGTAGTGGGAGCTCAATAACTATAAAAGAGCTGTATCTTTTGCTTTTTTACTACTTTAAATATATTAAACAGTTATATAATCTCCTTTGAGTCCAAGGAGATTATATATTCACCTTGGACTCAAACATAACATGACCTGAATTACCCAATATAACTTTCAGTCTGATTTAGGCCACTAACAGCAACTGCATACAGTCGAACCAGCAATCCTCTGAAAGCAATGAAGCAATGTTACAATCGCCCCACAAAAGCCACGGGAAACTAGGACTCAGAAAAAGTTCTCTCATTCCCAGACACTTTTGCTGAAATTTGCAAATGGTGGACACTTGTTTCTATGGAACACAGTTTGGGTCCTTACATGCCAATAAAGATACACATGAGATAACGCTATTTGACAGGTGAAATAAACAATCAACAATAGAATATGAACTATCATCACTTAATTCTTAAACATGTACATTCTTTTTTTACGTTTTTACCTTTCAAAACCTGCTCTTAAAGTGCATGATGAAATACAATTTCAAGTTAATCTGATTTGATTTTAGGCCGACCTGTAAGATGTTTGCTGAGATGTGTGTCTTTAATGAAAAGCACACAGGACCAATTAGCTGCAGCTCTGTGGAGAAAGTGCTGGAAACTGACACGCTGGGGTTGCATCCTAACGAGGCCCAGCCGACCACTCAGCATTCATGCCACAAGGAACACCTCTATTACACATTACTAAATGAGTCGTGCCTCTGAAGGCCATGGTGACACAGAGCTCTGAGCCTAGGAAGGAGAGGGTCTAAGCTGCAGGCTTCACACCAGTCAGGCTTCACAGGGCATACTGAATCTGTCAGATGATATGGGATTCAGAGTGCAGCACAGGGCGCCCGACATAAACAAAATAAAAAGTCAACACAAGTGCAGCTTTCAGGGGACTTTGCAATTTTCTGTTTTACCGAAAGCCAAAGATACATTGTCCCCAATAGTTCCTGAGTTGGATTAAAAGCAGACAATTACTATTGAAACTGCCAAGATTACAATCCGCAAGATTATTCAAGAAGAAAGTTTAAGTGAAAAATCTCCAATCCAATATCCACAAACATCAACAAAGTCAATCGTTGCGTATGAGGGCGTTGCATGCACAGATCTGTTATTCACAAGTTCAAACACGACCCTGAAAACAAACACCACAAATGTACTGGAGGCCGTTTCCTGCTCAGCTGGTTGTGTGTGCATGACACATTTCCTAATGGCCCACGTCTAGGTAACAGCATGCCGTTATCTGAAAAGCCCAGTAGGATCACCCAGCAATCCATCAAGTATGTGTTCCTGCACCTCTTTATAGACTAGCTCAAAAGTATTGTGGTGCTCCTGTACCTAAACAGTTACAGAAGAGAATCATCACTCAACTTGAAATACGCTTGTTGCCTAGAACAATTAAAACAGCAACATTCAATTGACAAAAATACAAGAGCAAGTTTCTGCCCACAATCCAGTAAGCTGTCTGTTTTGGTAGTATGCTTTTCTTATCACTCTTCAAAGACCACTTAACGGTTTCCACTTACGATACTTTTCTCACCTTTTGAGACAGAGGAAGGTGTCCTTAAAACATTGCATTGATTGTTTCTATGAGGTCACTCCTACAGTGTACACTCTTCACATTAGAAAAGAGTAGAACAAAGACATAGAGATGTTAAACTGGAAGCACCGGGTCTGAGTCTGCTTTAGGCAAGTGCTCATCCCACCCAACTTAAACCTAACTGAAAATTCTTGTGTCCGCAATTGTCCGCAGAAACAAATGAGTTCTCCTGCACATGTGGTGTACAGGCTGGAAGGAAAGTGACATCCAGCAGCAAACATATCAAAATTATATGAAGGCAAAAACAACCGAGAATAAAGCATTTTTGGGTATGAAATTAATTTGGGAATACTGTGAAAAGAATGCACAGGGCACACAGAGTATTGTTTCTCATTGTTTCCCAGAATAAATAACGGTAAATTAAAAAAAGGATTCATATAAACAAAGTAACTGGGCTGTGGCAAACACATCACCAGGGGTTTTAACATAATTTCCTTCCTTAACATCATTTTATGGTCATCAGCTTATTTGGACGAAAATGAAATACAAAAGCCAGGATGATGTGAGGTCCATTGAGTCCTTTATCCAAAAACAACAGCTGAAAAGATGAGTCAAACTTGGCCGTGGAACAAAGGATCTGTGAGGGAGTGCAGCGCTAGGGATAATCGAATATGACCCCTGATTTGGCTTAATCCTCTGTGATCCGTGTCTTGGGCGCACAGAGAGCAATGGAGGCAGGTAAGGATAACCCAGGTGAAGAAACCCATCTCTAGGGATTAAAGCAGGCCTTCTTTGAAGCTGGTTCCAGTGCCACTGAGAAGCTATTAATAATGAATAGACCAGTGTGAATGCTTCCAGGCCAGGTGAAACAAAAGAATAAAAAATGCACAGAGAAAATTCAAGCAAACCTCTAACTGCTATGGTCCCTTCTGAATGCTATGCCCCATATGGCTCTGTTGGTAAAGCTTAGCTTTTGAAAAGCCAGAGTTGTGGGTTAGATTCAGAAAAAGTGCACTCACTACAAAATGTAAAAAAATGAAAATAAATTGGATTAAGTCCTCACCTAAGTCCATAATTAAGGAGTCTGTATACTTGAATGATTTGACAATGTATAGGAACCTCCACAAAGTTCAGATCCCTTGGTTGCTACTGCAGCTGTGACAAACACTGATGTACAGTGACTGTTTGTGGCAATATTTAGTCTCTTATTGAGAAGAGGTGTATATTTTCTGAAGAGAATATTCTGCAACAGAATAGAAGTACTTCAAACGTCCTGTTCAAGGCCACTGATACCAATTGCCACCACGGGGGGATTGTGGAATTTGAGGCTCTGTTTGGCGATATACAGTTACACTAGCGTCACTTCCTGAGTTAAGCAGTCAACTAAACCAGAAACTAGTTTCATGATCTCATCATTTCTCTTGCTTAAGATGTATGTATTATTTAACATAATTTCTGGGAGAAAACTACTGACTAATGAGTCATGAGTTGAAGATTTTAAGTTAGAATTTTCTTTGTAACAAGAACGGTGTATGGCAACTCATGTTAACCTGAGGTAAAAGAACGAAAGGGGTTCTACTTTTGAAGCAAATTAATTTGTCTACAAACTTATATACATATGTAAAAGAAAATATTCAATTTGGTGTAATTTTTGCATTACCTTATCTGCCCATAGAAGTAGATCAATGAATATCGGGTAGGTTAACTTAAAAATAAAATCAATAAATTGAATGTAGTCTGGTTAAATTGCTGTAGCGTCCTGAGGGCATAAAACAAAAATCAAGAAGAACTGGAGAAAAAACATAAAAATGTTATACATCAGGTAAGTAAATCTATCCTTAACAGACTGGGACCTTTTCAGATGTCTCAATCATCAGAAACCTGAAAGTAATGCTTTTGTCCTAAATTAAATCAAAACCAAACAAGACTTTTAGTAGTGCTGGCCATACTAAAGATTAGAAGACTGCATTAAATGTTCTCTTAGACACTAAACACCCAACTCCTGTGAAATGGGCAGCACCACATATTAAGGAACTACAACAAATGTAGAATAGCTTTAAGCATTTGCAAGTTGAAATAATGTGCTTTTGATAGGACAAAAATGAATGGCACACTAATCACTTTGAGGGCAGAGCTCGAGAAGAGCCCTTCTAGAAAGGCTGGTTTTTAAGAGCTGTATGATTGCACTGAAGATGACAATTTCTGGAACAGGGAACAAACAGTGCATCCCACAAAGAGACAACTCTAATAGAAGCTGCCAGATCAGTAATGAGTGGAAGAGATGGCACAAACCTGTAGGCATCATTAGCTACCTCTTCTCCACCAAGGGTCACACAGGGATTAAGGGTGACCTCCAGAAGCTAGACTGACATGTGGATTGTGGAAAATTATGCCAGAGCAATCTGTGGAGACTAATCCTTAAGAGTCTTTTGCAAATTCATTTTTTGCAATATGAATTAGTAGTAAGACCCTTGTAAGTACCAAAAATAAACAGTTATTTAAATATACAATAATATTGGCGTTTAATGATTTTTGCTATACAAAAATCTGTTTTAAAATTATTTATTAATAAGGCAAACAGAATGTCTGAATATTTGAGAATTTCCCTTGTGTTGAAAAACAAACACAAACAAATGCAAATGCCTACTTTCAAATGGCTTCTCTGTACAGTTGTGCTCAAAAGTTTGCATACCCTTGGAGAATTGGTAATATATGTATTACCATTTGTAAAGAAAACATGAGTGAACAGGCAAAACATTTCTTTTATTTCTTATGGGATTCATATTCAACTGTAGGTTATAACAGAATGGCACAATCATAAAACATGGCAAAAAAAAATATGAAATGACACCTGTTCAAAAGCCTGCATACCCTTAGTTTTTAATACTGTGTATTGTCCTCTTTAGCATCAATGACAGGCTGCAGTCTTTTGTAATAGTTGTCTATGAGGCCCCGAATTCTTGCAGGTGATATAGCTGCCCATTCGTCTTTGCAAAATGCCTCCACGTCATGCAAAGTCTTTGGTCGTCTTGCATGAACTGCACATTTGAGATCTCCCCAGAGTGGCTTGATGATATTAAGGTCAGGAGAGTGTGAGGGCCACTCCAGAACCTTCACCTTTTTCTGCTTTAACCACTGGAGGGTCAACTTGGCCTTGTGCTTAGAGTCACTGACGTGCTGGAAAGTCCAAGAGCGTCCCAAGCGCAGCTTTCATGCAGAAGAATGCAAATTGTCTGCCAGTATTTTCTGATAACATGCTGCATTCATCTTGCCATCAATTTTCACAAGATTCCCTGTGCCTTTAGAGCTCACACACCCCCAAAACATCAGTGAGCCACCACCTTGCTTCACAGTGGGGATGGTTTTCCTTTCACTATAAGCCTTGTTGACCCCTCTCTAAACATAGCGCTTATGGTTGTGACCACAAAGTTCTATTTTGGACTAGTCTCTCCAAATTACAGTGTGCCAGAAGCTGTGAGTTGTGTCAAGGTGTTGTCGGGCATATTGTAACCGGGCTTTTTTGTGGCATTGGCGCTTCTGGTAGAGTTTCTGGCAACTCAACCATGCAGCTCATTTTTGTTCATGTATCATCGTATTGTGCTCCTTGAAACAGCCACACCGTCTTTTTCCAGAGCAGCCTGTATTTCTCCTGAGGTTACCTGTTAGTTTTTCTTTGTATCCCAAACAATTCTTCTGGCAGTTTTGGCTGAAACCTCTTTGTCTACCTGACCTTGGCTTGGTATCAAGAGATCCCTGTATTTTCTACTTCTTAATAAGTGATTTAACAGTACTGACTGGCATTTGCAAGGCTTTGGATATCTTTTTATATCCTTTTCCATCTTTATAAAGTTCCATTACTTTGTTATGCAGGTCTTTTGACAGTTCTTTTCTGCTCCCCATGGCTCAGTGGCCTACTCAGTGGATTCATGTGAGAGCTAACAAACTCATTTACTATTTATTCACAGACACTAATCACAATTTAAAATCCACAAGTGTAGGAAATTCACCTTTAATTGCCATTTTCACGTGTGTGTGTCACCTTGTGTGTCTGTAACAAGGCCAAACATTTAAGGATATGTAAACTTTTGATCAGGGCCATTTGGGTGATTTCTGTCATCATTATGATTTAAAAAGGAGCCAAACAACTGTGTGATAATAAATGTCTTCATATGATCACCATCCTTAAATAAAAGAGTTTTTTTGCATGATCAATCATATTTTAAAAATCAATGCCAAAATTTCACAATTTCTGCCAGGGTATGCAAACTTATGAGCACAACTGTATGTTGTGCCCATTACAGATAAGATTTGTTTCTAGCTCAATGTTCGGGTTTCACAAACAATTTTGTTTGATAATCTTAGCAGAATCTTTCACAAAAAAATCCCCTTTATATTCTCATCGTAAAAATAGATAGCCTGAATACTACATATCAGATTCTTTAAAATAAAAAAGAATCAGGAACTGTCTAGCATCAACACAGAGGGAGTTAGGCAAGTTCAAAGTCACAGCGCCATTTTATATGACCAAAAACAAACATTATTATCATATGAACTAAACAGTTGGACAACTAGTATAAGAACACTTCCCTTCAATTATCAAATTGTTTTTTTATCTCCAGCATCTGTGAGGAGTATTCAGTAATTGCTGACCACCAAAAGAGACCATGTTAACTCTGGATGTGTGGGAAAAACAGATGACAGGGATATATGCGGTCCCTGTTTGCAGGCGTTAAACATTGTGGATGAGGCAAGGGCCCTTTCTTCTACAATGGAAGTTGATGTGAGTCATTATAGAATTGCGAGGCTATATAAAACCAATCCTTCGGTCTTTACTGAAAGAGTAAGCCAATACAACACTATCTCCTCAAAAGATATGAGGCAATAAGGACTCATTCATTGCTACCTTGGAGTCCTAATAAACAGTTCGGAGTCATTTACAATGACTAATGTGGGCAAACAAACATTAAATGACTTCTGGAAGGAAAAAGCACTCCTTTTGGCACCCCTCCAGGGAATGAATAGTGAAATGTATATCTGCATAGCGGTGAGGTAGGTTGGTAAGTGGGTGGTAGGCATCGGTGGGGCTCATGCCTGGTTATTAGAGCAGGTAGCTGGAGTGTGGAAAAGCTCCATGTCAACAACCTGACTAACCGACTGAACTTCTATCCAAATGACAGTCTGACTAGAGGCCTGACCACTGTGCAGCTGTAATGATACTGCTAGATAAGAGGAAATCAATATCAGTTCAAGTGATGAGGAGCAGAGCATTGCCAGTTTACTGAATTTCCAGATGGAAGCAGAGGAAAACAGGGTAGGCAGGTGGTGGCTTTACAAGGCAGGTGTAGTACACTTGAGGGCTTCAAGATCTTAAATTAACCCATGTCTTTCTCAACTGATCTGATATGTATGAATAAAACATTTTTAAAAAAGACACCCGTTCCTAATGGATGTGATTACAAACTGATCCATACTAAAACTTGTGAAAATAAGGAAAACAGACCTGCGCCCATTTGGATCAGAGAACCCCGTACAAAACCAAAATTAAAAGAGACAGAAACCTTCGACATGGTGCAATCAGCACCATAAATAGGTTAAACAAGCAATACTGGACAAGTTAGCCACACAGTACTTGCCCAAAAAATAACATAGCCTAACCAAGTCCAAAACTATTAATTATTTAATGGTTATGGTGCTATGGGAAGGGTTGAAGACTGATATACTTTTTGCTTTTATTCACTGTATTTTTTTATCGAAACGTGCATAAACTATCCCACTCTACATTGCTATCGCATTTTCACAATGCTTCACGTCATTCCCAAACATTCTACAAAATATGGAAACTTGAAATTTACCACATGTAATCACTTTAAGATCAAAAGACTGCACTATTTTCTCAGTAACTCTGATAGTAAACAAAGGCCTAGTCAGTGAACACATTCTAACTGTAAATACATGAGACATGATGCAATTATCCCAGACCCAATTTAGATTGTAGAAAAAAATGTTTGACCCAAACACACTTGCGGCCCGGGTCAGATCACTGAATTTTGGGTTGGGTGGACCGATGAAGACAACATGTCAGAGAAGCATATTTGCATGAAGCTTCAGGGCCTAAAACAGAATAGTAGGAAGTCAATGATACAACCTCAGCCACCACCAAAAATCGCCCTTACCATATTGATCTTTAAATTGTTTGGAGAGTCTTGACAGGTCAGAGTGCTTCTCTGGTCCATTGCTACATGTCCAGTAAAAAGGAACATGCTATTAATTACATTTTGTACCTAGTCACTGTATGAATCTGCCTCCTTTCTGTTCCAGGTCCATTTTGCAGACAAAAGCTGTGACTATATTACTTTCTAGGCTCATCCAGCTTTCTTGAATATATACTTGGTAAACAATATGTTTGTTGTTCATATACCTGTCTCAACACTGTTACAACACTGATAACAGCAAAGAACAGTTGTGGCCAAAGTTTTGTCACCCATGCACTTTATTCATATAACATACTATTTCATCTAGAAAACTGAAAATTCAAGATATTTTTGTATCCAAATATGTTCTTCAGTTTACAACTTTTGGAACAAAACCGAAAAGAATAAAACCAATTGGAATGATTAAATGAAACTTGGTTAATTCCAGAATAAGAGTTCCTAAAACGCACAGATAATATTATTAGCACCTTCTAAAAGTATTCATAACTTGACTTAAAAATGATTGTCTATTTAGGAATGGAACTGTGCCCGTAATATGAAAATGACTAATTCAAACATATTGAAAAAAGAAATTCTTCTGTTTTGTGTACTGCATTCAGCATTGAGAATAGAAAGAGAACCAGAGAATTGTCTGCCTCTGGCCATGGGTGCCTTGAACATGTGCATGGCGTCATGAACTCAGAAGACTACCAAGGAATTTATGAGCGTAATGTCAAACCCAGTGACAGAAAGCTGGGTCTCCAACAAAGTACATGGGTCTTTCCGCAGAACTATGACCCCTGTGGGAGAAACTGTACTTATCTAGCCTTTCAATTAGAATCCTTTCCATATGTTATATATCTAGCACAAAGGCCTCTCTTAAATAATGCGATTATCAGGCCAAGGTGTTAGAGGTCCATTGTTTCTACTGACCCAATTGTCATGTAACTCTGCGAGTCCCTTTCTGTACCTGCGCCGCACTTTATCCCGAAAAGATATTCATCCTGATCTTGTGTTACCTCCTGTGGTGTACCATTTGCACAGTCTGGGAAGAATCGGTGCCTCGCTGCCTAAAGACCTTATTTGGTCCTCAGGAAGTAACACAAAGGTAGAGTAATGGTCTTGACCTCCTCAGATTAAGGTTACCATGATCAACTGTATATAAGCATGATGGTTCAGGTCATTCGGGAGAGATTCCTTGCATACTGTCTGTCTCCATGCAGCATGTTAAAACTTAAATGACTCAGCTATACTCTGTAAATTAAGGCGTCTTTGTATTATTAATCTATCAATATATATGTAAAATTCCACGACACACCAAACCAACTTCAAAAAAACATACAGGAATTGCTCAAGAGAAAACACTGGTCTGTTCTGAAGCGGACAGCAACAAGTCCAGATCTAAAATCGTATGAAATCCTGTGGAGAGATCTGAAAACAGCAGTTGGGAAGCATCCTTCAAATCTGGGACCATGGTATCAGTACAAGTAATTTGTGACAACTGTTGATGGAAAAAGAGCTACATAGAATTAATGTAATTTAGAGTAAATATTCTATTCAAATATGCTAGCCAACTAACAGTAACATGCAAACATTAGGCTATAGTAGTATTAGCTAGCCACGTTAGCTAGCATACAGACCATGCAGGTAGCTAACTAATGTTGAATGGCTAACCAGCAAATGTCTCTGAGACATAGACTACTTTTGCACTTGCCCCTATAAATGGATAAACTATACACTGCTGACTGTAACCATTTGCAGTATGCAAGAAGTTCTCTATGTAAAAACTATCCATCACTAGATAACACAGTCAGACAAGCATGTAAACAAAAACATGCAACATAACACGCCAATCAGAACTCATCTTTCAAAACAAACAGAGCACCTTTGTGGTTCTGAGGCTCAAAAAAGGTAAACGGCGAACAAAACATTAACATTGTTGACCTTTTTAATATAATTGCGCCCTTTAATTTTGACAGCCCTAATTCACAGTGAAATAAAGAATTGTGGAGACCAAACACTTGTTTACTAAAGCATCAATTTATAATTATTTTTAAGGACATTGGAACAATGAGTTATCTGAAAAACATGCAAGGGTGCCATTAGTTTTGGCCCAAACTATCTATGACTCAATGATTTAAATTATGTCATGTCCAGTACGTACAACTGCTGATGTACAAAAGGCTTTATAAAATACATTTTGATTGATTGATTGAATAACTTTAGTCTTTACGAAGTACAGTGAATTTCAACTATTTGCGTCAAGCTTTGTATGAGCACTCACTAAATTAATACCCTCGCTATGAGTCAAATTCTGGGAATGTGTAAATGCACTTGATGACCCAAGATCAGTATCTAGGGGCTACTTCACCCTCCTCAATCCCTCTCTCCTGTGGGATATCTCACCTGCTGATCGACCTGTCACTGAGACAGGGGCTGGGTGACCTCGGGATGACATCTTCAAGAGAAGGCTGATGCTGCTCCTCAGAGAGCTCCTTAACTGGTGTGGTCATCAATAGGCAGTACGCCCCTTGTTCACTTGGAATGGCTTTACTCTGTTCCTGTACTGCTGCTTTATCTACGGGAAGGAGGGAAAACAGTAAAGCATGTACTCATGGTCATGCCATAAAACTGGTAGAAAATATTTGTTGTGAAAATGATCTGTGAAGAATTTGTGCTGGTAAACTGTCACTGACATCCGTATAATGACTTTTAAACTGTCTGACCAGTTTTCATGTTAACATTAAGTGTGAACAACTGTGATTGATTCTATAGTCACCCATGACAAATAGTGTTTTATACCATAGATATTTCTGCAAAGTAAGGTTTAATATACCTTAACCACAGCGACGTTTATGCAGAGAACAAAAGGTATTACCAGCAGACAGTTGTATACTATAGTATATTTGTAATTGTGATTGCAGCATTATAAATATGATTACCTCAGTTTGGGCGGACGTTTGTTCTATGACAGCAGATTTCCATGTCAAGCATGAAAAGCTTGATTTACCAACAGTAGATATAGCTATGTGTTTGATATCTTTATTTAAAAAAAAAAAAGCAAGCCAACAGGATGCTAGGTATTGCAAGGTACTGTGTCACCATTCAGTCCAGCATGGAAACAATAGTGAGCAACAATCGGTCATTAAATAGCGTAAAGTTCAGCTTTCTACAACTTAAAGCACATTTCATTCCCACTCTGTTCCCTGAGCTCTCCTAGCCTGACTCAATTCAGTGCAAGATGATTTTACTACCATTGGAAAAGCATGCAGACAAATGACATAACACATACTGAAAAAAAGTTGTATTGATATATTTCGACTGTGCTTGCAATGAATGTGAGTAACAATGCTTCTGTTGTTCAACAGAAAGTGTGCATTGTAGAATGCACATTTGTATGCAATCCGAAATCATTTCTGGGTGGAAATATATTTTGTAACACTATTATTGTAATATTACTGCAGATACATTGCACTCCAGAATTATGACACCTTAGACAAATATGCAGAAAAAACACTGAAGAATTATTAGTGTTTAATTATTATCAGCTCGACCTTGCACTAAAAAAATCATGCAAATCGAACCTTCAATTAGGCAAAAATTGTTAAAAAAAAATTTGTTCTATCACAACAATTATAGTAGATGACTCAGTTGTTACCTTATCTTAGGGTGTACAAAGGACTAAAAGCAGGTGCGTTAATAATTGTGACATGCATATTTTTAAATATTTATTTTTAAATGACCATCTGAAGAGGAGCTACCAATCTGTGGCTGAGTGATGATGGGAAGGCAGTGATAGGTAGCTAAGGAATAAAGTACAGAGAGTTTGTCATACACAAACAACTCCTGCGCCTTTATGGTTTTGGCAAATTGCATATTAGCTGAGCTCTGCTGAAGAAGCTGGGGGCTGTAAGATGGGTAGTTTTACAATTTCCCTGTATAAGATTACCAGCCATAATCTTGTTCTAAGGATCCTTTCTCGGAGAGGCTCTCAGCAAAGTATTTAATAAAACGTCATATTGCATTTCTTCTTTGTTTTTCATTTCATTAAGCCTTAAACTTGATTGAAAACCTGTGGGGACGATGCAAACGTCATCCCCTCTTCATGCTAATGGGGGTTACGGTGGTACCTGTGGAGCTTGAGCGCACTCCCTGGCCTTCCTCTCCTCCGGAATCCCCCATTTCCTGTTTCATCTTCTTGGCTGTCTCCCGGCGACCCCGGACTTCAGCGATAAGTTGGGAGAACTCACGGCTGTGTTGCTTCACTGCAATACAAATAAAGAGGAATCAGACATATTGGAGCCATACTTGCAGATTTTAGGACAAATAAAACATCCTACATTCAAACCTTTGCTAATGTTTGCAACATGAAACCCATGTTATTTACAAATATTGCATTGCAGGACACCTATAGGTTGAGTCCCTAATACATTTGCAGAAAAAGACAAAAATGAAGAAGGTTGAGGAGCCAGATACATAAAGTGCATATCATACAATCTCTCTAATGTGTTATATCTTGGACAGTGTGCAGTGGGAGACTTAGGGGGATTTTTATGTTTTGAATTGCAGAAGACAAAGACACTCAGAGAGGGCTTTACTAAAATGAAGGAGAGCTCAATAAAACAGCATCTCAGAGAGCTTATCAGTCTAAACAGAGACAGACAAATGATAACAAATGAAAAAAAAATTCATGCTGTAGAAACAAACTCATCAAAATAGATGAGTGAAACCACAATGAAAACCACACTGGCCGATTTACGCAGACAAACCTATTGGGATCAAGTCAGCAGAAGGGATCCAAACAACGAGCCAGAAACAGAAAGGCTCAGTTCAGCAGAAGAAAAACATTAAACCATGAAATATAGTTTAGGATCATTATATTCTTTTTTTAATACAATAATATAACTGAACACAAACAAAAGAATGTTAAACCGAGAGTATGCAATTGCAATGTCATGTTATGACCAAACAACAGATCTAAGAGAAACAAAAGCACAAAATATTTTGCTCAAACGTCATGCCTGGCTACAGATTTGATTGAAAAGACAACAGTGTTTTAGTTCTTGTTCACATTAAACTGGCGTCCATATCATACAAAATAAAAAGAAACGCACCAAGACAAGAATAGCCTTACAAATGCCTGTGTAGGTAAGGGATTTCATTACATGATTCATTTGCACTGACATGGCTCTTATAACTATGTTTCGCAGAACATTTGGTTCTCTCAACTAGGGCAAAGCTAACCTCCAGTCATATCTGGTGTCTAAAGTAGATCCTCCGGTTAGATCTACTGGAATCTCAAAGACATTCTTAACACCACTAAATATTGTACTGTTAACCAATATCTAGAATCAATCTAATGAATCCCAATAAGACAAGAACCACACCAGAGAGCAGAGTTCTCCCATACTGAACATGGTATACTGATGCTTCTGCAAAGCTCTGGAACGTGGCTGCAGCTGATTATGTCTGCGACGCAGCGTCAAACATTCCAGTAAGTCGGATGTTTACAGTGTGTATGCCGTTGGGTACTGCCGCATGGTCCATATTAGCCACCTCCTCCCCCCAAACCATGACGAAGCAGTACTGTTCTGTTTGCACTTGTACCGTACAGTAAACACAAGGGGCCAGATCCACCAGATAGGGATAATCAGTGGCAGAACTTGGATAAAGTGTGCCCGTTTGCTTGGTTATCGGCACGCTTTCAAAGTCAGAAAGAAGTGGGCAAGAATTTTGTTTTGGATTATAGCAAAAGGCAGACAAAGTTTTTACTTTAACATTAAGCATACAAGACCAGTGGTTGAATCAGACTATTCTGAAGACGATTTGAGACTTTCCCATTACCTTGATGTGTCACGAGTGTGGACACTGAATAAATGTTCAAACAGTTCAACATGCCTTGGCACAGATTCGACCATTGACTTTTTTTTAATTAACTTCCATTAGTTTTCTGTTGACACGGATATTTTTGAGTTAATGCAAACGCATGCAATTCACACCTCAAAAGATTTGTGGCTAAAACATCTGTAACACTGAATTTAACATCTGTTTCTTATGAAGGCCCACAGTAACAAACCAGTATCTTGGCTGCAATAGTCTATGTTTTAATAGACAAAATTTAGTTACATAGAAAAATACAGATACATTTCAAACCAGTAGTTTACATCAAGACCTGTTATCTAATCATGCAATTATCAGTGACATTCTGTAGGGTAAGTGCACCTATTAAGCCCATATACCGTTTAAGTACACTACCAACTTTAGATCCCAAGTCAAAAAAGTTGTGTACTTAAAATGTATTATTTTGTAACCATTTATGTTGTACTGTAGCACTCTAAACAGCATTAAAATAGTTTTTAAGTAATATATACATTTGCAAAAAGGATACTTCAGCACGTTTTAAAATGGATCCACTTATTTCCTACTTGAGTTACTATATATATGAAATAGATTCAGATTATACCTCAAGTGAACTAAAATTGTATTTGCATCCATGTATTAAAATCAACATGTCAAGCAAAGAAAACTCACATTTCCAATACATTTAGTCCTATTTTACAGTTAAATTAAACTGAAATTGTTATATACTGATAATATATTTGGAAATATAACTTATTTCAGGTGGGTTTAAAAGGTATTTTTGTATAAAAATAACCTCTCCTGAGTAGTGTTAATGAAAGCAAAGATAATCAAAATAAATTTTCAACATAATCAATATAAATGTTGAATAACTGTTGCCATTTCCAGTGCATTTACTGACCAATAAATCTCATTTTCAAATAGCTTATGTTAATCTGTTTTTTTCACTATAAACCACTAGTGTTCCTATTAAAACCATGTGGGTACTTTGTATTGAAGGTGTTTTTGATTGCAATCAAACACGCAACCTTATACAGTTAACCTACATTACAGGATATTTTCATAGGACCAAATGTTTTCTCTTCTTTTAATTCCAAAAAATAACATTTTTGTAGGAGTGCAACAACAAATCTCAATCGATACATTATCAACAAAAAAAAGCTAAAAAATGCCAGAGAACAACGGTGGACAGTCTACAACTGAAGTAATCTACAGCATACTTCGCATTACAGAAGTGAAAAAACAAAAAACAGCCTGTTTACAGCCGAGCAGCGCCCCTTACCTACGCTTCCTCTATGGGCTTGTTTACATTACGATACATTTTCTGAGACATATCGAGGAACACCCCAGAAACACTAGATTACTTTCTTGTGTAAACTCGCTGATACTGATGACTCAAAATGCCACCTCCCAAGGTAGAGTGAAAACCCTTAGTGCTGCCCTGGCTCGTGCCAGAAATGGATTCAAAGCATACAAGTACACCTTATTTAGTAGCACAAAGACTCCTTCCAGGAAAGATCATGTTTGATGTGGCTTCAATCGTGGCAAGGCGTCAGTTAAACATTATACAGTGATCACCATGTGGGCAACAACAGCAAATGAGACAACCTGACAAAACAACAACAACAACAACCTGCCTTCAAATCTGGATTCAGCTGCACACAGAGAAAGAGAGAAAGCAGAGGAATATAGAAAGATCATTCCATTTATCTGCCGTATTGTGACAGACTGATATCCAGCAAGGGTGAGCAGCAGAGTACCATGGACAACATCACAGACGCCCTTAATGGAGAAACTTCACTACTTCCTTTTACTACTTGATGGCTGGAGGGCAAATAGTTGTTAGAAGATTGAGGGTGTGCAACTGAATGCATGCATGGAGGTAGACAAGAGGGCTAGAGGTGAATTGTTGGCAATAAACCCAAAATAAATGAGGGGTTTAAGACTTGTTAGGAAATAGCAGAATCCAGAAATCAGCAAAAAACAGAAGACGTCAGAACTGAAATGGAGAAAGGGAACTGATTTTTTCCAATTTTGAACTAAACCTTTAAATTTTAATCACATTAACCGATAAATTACACACACATTGAATTGGCCCCCACCTCTGTTACATTGTAGTGAATCACATGATTTCAGCATAAATTCAGCAGTTTCAATAGGTTTTCTGTTGGGTAGTGAATTGCAAAGCAAACACATGACCACCAAGGAACTTTCAAAAGAACTAACAAAGTTGCTGAAAGACACAAACCACTCTTAAGCAGTGGAAGGAAGTGCAACATCACCAAGAACATGCCTTTAATCAAACCATCATGCTGCACCTTTAATCTGGATTACTGTGAATGTAGGAGACTGAACAGAAAGGCTAAGAAGCCAACAGGCCAGTGGCAACGTCAACAAAGCTACAGTACAGGCTTCATGCTTTAAGTGCATATTACAACAAAATGTCCCAAATATACTCCACAAACCTGGCCTTTACAGTATGGTGGCTAGAAGGAAGCCATTACTTGAAGCCAGCCCATCTTGAGTACCATTTGAAGCACACAATTTAAATCCCAATAGGTTTCGGAAAAAATCTCAGGAATTTGAATTTGGCAAAAAGTTTGTGGTCAGACAAAACACAAATGTAATATTTTGGCCTACATGCAAAACCTTACTTTGGCGCAAACCCAACACCTCCTAAAAAAAACACCCCACCTACTGTGAAGTATGGTCTTGGCTTGGCAGCATGTTTTGGGGATATCTGTCAATGATCAGGTACTGGACACTCATGACAATAGAAAAGAAATTTATAGAAAAGTCATTAACACATGCTGCCCTCTGCAATAAAGCAGAAACATGGATGGAAAGTCTTTGATGTCATCTTTCAGCATGACATCAACCAAAGTGCACAGCCAAAACTACAGAACTGGCTAAGAAATAAAAAGGCCAACAAATCCAATCAAAAATATATGTCATGACAGATTCACAGAAGTAAATTCTGCCACAGGTTCTTCAACCAGATATTTAGGGGGATAGAGGCTCGGTTGTGTATTTTTATAGCATGATATAATAGTTCTCAGTAATACAAAATCCCCTTAGTGATGCAGTCTGCAGTTTCTGGCCACAGTTAACAAAAGTGGCACTGTCCAGCCAAAAAGGGTCCCTGAAAACACACCATGAGGGTGTTAAGCACACTCATCGAAAATGACAATCTTTCTTAAGATTGTTAACTGAAGACTGCTAGTACCTACCATAACACATGTAACCAGCAATGTGTGCGTGCGTGTGTGTGTCTCTGCATGCCTGTGTGGCCCTGTGCCTGTTCATTTACTGATCAAACAGCCCAAGGAGTGAGTCATCTTGGGCCGGGCAAGCCAACCTTGGTCTGATTCATCAAACCGTTATCACAGCGCTCCAGCTTTATAGAGAACACCCCTCTGTCGGTCACATCAATATATCAATGCCCACTGTTGTCCAACCAACTTTATTACCATGGTACCATGTATAGAGAGCGATAAGTCAACTTTTAACCCATACCTCAATTTATTTTTTCATAACAGCAATCACTGCTATAAGCCTTCTTGGGTCAGGGTTTAAGAGCTTTGCAAATCTGAATGGTGCTCTGATGGCAGATCTGCCTTTTGAAAATTGTTCAAGCTCTGTCAAGGGTTTGGGAATCATGGCTCAACATCAATTTTCAAGTCTTACCAAAGATTTCCAAATAGATTTAAGACAAACTGGGACCAAGCCAAATCTGTTTTCCTCTAGGATTTTACCAGTGCTTAGCTCCATTACATTTATTTTAATCCTGAAAAAGTCCCTAATCTTGCCATCATACATACCATGCTTGACAATAAGGATGCAGTTACCCAGTGATGCATTAGAGAAGCTTGGGATCCATTCTATTTCCATTCCTGACATTCCAAAAGGTGAACCAAACTCCATTTTACATTTCAATTGTCCCTATCAATCAAATAAATTGTGTTTTTCTTGAATTGACTCCAATACTTGTGTTGGATTTGTCCCAAATATAAGGCTTTGGATTTAAGCCAAGAAATGTGCTCCTTTCTTTTCATTATTTTTTGCAGTATTACAATTTGGCCTTCAATGTTGTAAAAAAGTCTTCAATGTTGTAGGTCAATCTTGAGTAATTTTAAATCACCAACGGCCTCATGGGCAGTTTCCATCCAGTCCATTTGCTCAGGTCAGAAGGAATGACTGATTCTTTAATGTGTGTGAGTGGTTTATAACATAATTCACAGCATACATCATTAACCTGACAATGCTTGAAGAGTTATTTAATATCCAATTTCTAATTTCTAATAATCACTGTCCTTTATTAAGCATTAAAGTTGAATCTGTGCTTGCAATTCAACTGACTGACAGAGCGGACACCATAAACATGACTTACTGTAGGTTGAATGCACCTCATCAATTTCCGACGCACTTTGATTCTTCGAGAATACCATGGCCTGCAACACAAATGGAAAAACAAAATACCATGTTACAGTGATCACATGCTACATAAACACACTTGATAAAGCTCTTCATGAGCGCCGTCATCTTTTATTGGACATATTTCCATATTGGGAACAAATATGGAAATATTTGTTTTGGTACGTACACTTTTGGTTTTCCCTTTAAGTTGGTTCCTGGCCTTCTCGTTGGCCTCCACTTCTTTAGCGATATTTTCAGCTGTTGACAGAGTATGAAAAATTGCCTTTATGTCCCTTTGGATCATAAACATGGATTAACTGAACAATTGCTTTCACCATCAATTAGTTCTGTATGTGAAAACACTACTGAGGAAATTAAGCATCCACAGCACATGAAGAAAAAACTACAGGAAACTACAGAATGGTTATGTTGTTTTTTTGTAATTGTTTTCTTTTTACATTCATACCCAAGCTGAGATTAACACCAGGTCAAACACCAGGCCAAGTAAAATAAGGTACTTTAGTTGTCTGCCTATGTCCTTAAGTTATCCTAAATATTTTTTTATTTCACACTTGTTGTTGGAATTGTCTTAACAAGCAGTTTTAGGAGGGCATCATTCTGAAGAAAATGTCTCTGTTGTCCCTCCACTTAAGAGTAGGCTACACAGCACGCTTGGGTGTTAAAGGTCCTGAGAGTTGAAGGTGCCCCGTGAAGTTCAGAATTAGTTTCATGATTGCCCTGAAACAAATGCTAAAATATTGTTTTTTTCTCTCTCTGCATTTAAAGGAAATTTAAAACAAACAAACATATATAGGGTTAAAGTGCAGACAGTGAGCTATAGTAAGCTATATAAGAGTATGTTCATCTATGCTGGAACATTTACAGACTACCACAATTTTGTACATAGTCCCTCATTTTAAGTTATCATGTATCAAGGTCACAAAATGACATTCTTATAGAATGTGCAAGTGCTGTACACACTTCAGATATCACACAAAGACGACAAAGGGTCGAAGCAATAAAAATCATGCAATCTCGGACAAAGTATTATGAATCATGAGAACAGTTGACTTAAATAATGCATTAGCCTGAAAGCGGGCCAATGCACTTGATTCACTGCATTCCATCCATGATGTGTGTTGTTCTGCTAAAGCACAGACTGTACCATGCAGTGGCATATTAACTAGAGATTGGGTCATTATGGGTAAACACTGAGCCATTCAAAACAAAACAATATACGAACTGATTAAGTTTGGTTAGTGCGTTCTAATTGGCTAACGTTTCCTTCAGACACTTAAGTGTAACTCATTTCTACTTTTCATCTCTTAAAATTGACAGTAATTTACTAGATAGAATGCGTCATCTCCACTCTCTGGTAATGTACAGCTCTCACCAAGAAAGCACTGGAAATCTCGGATATGGTTAAAATCCGTCTCAGTCTGGCAACATCCTACCTGAGAGGACTTGGCAGGCTACGGCCTGCAATAATCTTCCCCAACACAGACGCCAGTGGCCCTGGCCAAGTACACACACTCGGCTGCTGAAATAGTAGTTACCTCTGCAACCAGCACACACAACATGTGCCTACAGACCACACACATTATCAGTGACTGCATTAGCGCTAACTAAAAATGTAAAGTACTTGGTTGCAATTCCTTCGCAATCAATGACTGACTGAAGTCTGATACCTACGTGCACGTCACCAGAATATCTTCACCAGTATCTTCCTTTTCCAGGGCCTGAAGAGCCATCTTCAGTTTCTGTGCGTTTTGGGGCATTTTTGCCTTCAGTCTTGTAACCAGCAAGTGAAACATGCTCTATCGGATTCAGGTTGAGTGATTGACTACGTCAGTTAAGAACATTCCACCTTTTGGCCCCCATAAAAGGGCTTTGTTGTTTTAACGCTATCGCTAAGAAATCTCCAATGGGCTTGATTTTCATGTCCAACACTCGGGTTAATTGTTGTCTGCAAATACGGACCGAAAAGTCTCAGACTGATTCTTGCAGATTTAACTACATCATGATGGTCAGCATGACTTGCATTGACACTTCTTGGGTCCACATTGTCAGCAAACAAATTGTCCAAATTCTTTTGGTACCCTACAGGGGCACCAAAACACACGACACGACAAACACACATGACACGGTCTGCATGCACATGGGCAAGACTGCATATACAGCTCCGGAAAAAATAAAGAGACCACTGCACGTTTTTCTTTTCTTTCCAAAAAAGTTGAAAAGGAAAGTTTTGAGTGAGGAACAGAAGCGTTCAATTTGCAGTAGTGTCTTAATTTTAACCCTTCTGTTCCTCACTCAAAACCTTCCTTTTCAACTTTTTTGGAAAGGAAAGAGAAAGGTGCAGTGGTCTCTTAATTTTTTCCGGCGCTGTATATCATGATGTATCACAACGCAGCAATGTTTTATCAATGTTCCCTGCAATCTATTCCTGGACCCAAGGAAACCTATTTCAGTCAGAGCGGCTAATATTCTTTTATCATCACATATAATTTGTTGTGTATTTTTTGTAATGGATCAATAATTAAATATAGCTTGGTGTTAATAATGTCCAGAATGTCTAAAGTGTTCTATCAATTATTCAATAGTTGCTATGAATTGTGGAATCAATGTGTCATGGTCAGAAAAAGTGCTCTGGCATTTGCTGTCACTGTAGCAGACTTTTAATCGTATTTTCATTTGCCTTGTTTGTATAGCAAAAATAGCAATTTTTACTTTACTGTCCCAATACTTATGGAGGGCACTGTATTTTCCAGGACAGCCCTACATACAAGCCGCTTTTCATGGTTCTTCACCATAACCTTATATTCATGTGTCTGCTGCTGAGGAGAGACAAAGATGTTGGTTGGGAACATGCAGGCCTTTGTCATGCAAGTTAAATGAAAGGTTAAGCTTGTGGTGGTGGGCCAACATTTAAGCGACTCCCACTCTCCTCTTCTCACTATACACCAAGTCTCTTGTCTCAGTCATATGATATCCTCACATGATCGTTCCTACTCACCTTTTTTTCTCCTTCCAACATCCAGGTGAAAACACACATCTCCGCATACCTGGCTAGAATCCCCACTTGGATGTTGGCCCACCATCTAAAGCTTAACTTTGATAAGCTCTTCTTTGTGGGAATACCTGTCCACTCCAGGACATGTCCATCATGGTTAACAACTGCACCTCCTCTCAGAGTGCAAAGAACTTTGGCTTGACCCTAGACGACACTGTTGTTCTCTGCTAACATCAAGGCAGTTACTCGCTCCTACAGGTTCACGCTCCACAAAATTTACAGAGTATGACCTTTCCTCACACAGAAAGCAGCAAAGGTTTTTATCCAGGCACTTGTAATCTAACGTCTGCATTTACGCAGCTCACTCTTGGTAAGGCTCCTAGCGTGCCACCAAACCCCTGCAACTCATTCAGAATTTAGAGACCGACCTGGTGTTCAACCTTCCCAAGTCCTCCCATGTCATCCCGCTTATTCGCTCACTACACTGGCTTCCAGTTGGAATCCACTTCAAGGCTATGGTTCTCACACACACTTCTCTTTGTTCAGCCACCTCTGGGCCCATGGCCGTCCCGCCGCTTCGGGGCAGTTCACGATTTATGCAGTCAGAATGCTACTTAGTCCTTTTACCTCAAATGGGGGAAACAGCATCCCTTGGAGGCTAGAATAGCACAGTCACTGCCTATTATGAAAAAACATCTGAAAACTCACCTTTTCATAGAGTACTTAAAATTTTTCCACTGAATCCAACTGTTGTCTCTTGTTAACTATATGTTTTATGTTTATTATTTGTATGGTCTTCTTTCCAGCACTGACCTTTGCCATTCTAATTGATTAGAAAGCACCTACAACTAAACTGCGTGGCTGTTTCACCTAGCTCTTAAATGCATGCACTTACTGTAAGTCGCTCTGGATAAGAATACCTGCTAAATGACTAAAATGTAAAATGAAAGTTATAGGAAAGCCAGTACGTGAATTTCCTCAGTATGGATTGAACTGGACAAAAATGAAGAATTTTTAGAGAACGCCATGCACTGTTGTGGCTCGATACCCTCATTGGTAACCAAGTCCATGGGGATGACAGGTAGTAAAATCTAAAATGTCAGCTAATTTTAAAAACAGCCAGTCAAACGCCCAGAGACAAACTTTGCTGAAGGGAACCCTGTCCTCCACACCCAGTAAAAACAGCACTCCTACCTGATTTTGGTTCTAGGGCGTCACACTGGGCATTGTACATGTGTACAAAGTCCTGGTGCCTCCTGACCAGCTGATCTCTGTTGCCCTGGACAGAGAGGTGGCACTCCTTCAGCCTCCTCTTCAGCTCCTGCATGGACAGCAGTGTGTACACTAGCTTCCCCATTGGTTTCCGATTAGCACCTAGGGAGCTGGGGCACATCAAGCCACAGGGAAGGTCAGTTTACAACTGATATAACATGGTCATTAGATATTAGGAACAGTTAGAAATTGAGACATGACAAATCTTCTTGATTAAGCTTCTCAAACATGCCCGTTCTAGCAGTCTACAAAACCATATAGCAACTCACTCAGAGCTAGACACAGCACAAACATTGCCTTGGTAAGCTAAAGAGGTCCTCATGAATGTGTTCTCTGGGGTTGCCAGTGTATTAGACTGGAGACTGTAGAGTTGTCAAGTTGTCAAGAGGTCAACTTTTGTTGACCTCTGTTTACAGCCTTCCTTGTTTCTTGAAGGATGCAGATGGTAGAGAACTTGTTTACCAGTGTTATGGTAGCCCATCAGTTTTGTAATGAACAGTGGACATTTATCGGTGTGGGATGGGGTTAGCCTTTCTTTCCCAAAAGGAAACATACCCCAATCCCACTCTACTTAACAATAGATATGACTTCTGGTCAGTGAGTAACTTGTAGCATTTGGTTAAAAAACAAATAAAATTGCATGTAATCAATGGCAATTTCACAGTAGAGACAGTCACGGATCCTGAGGCAGACTGTTGTGCCATTCCTCCGCCGTCATCACCTCATGTTTCAGCAGGGCAATCCCAGCCTCAGGTTTCAGCAGGGCAATACCAGCCTCAGGTTTCAGCAGGGCAATACCAGCCTCAGGTTTCAGCAGGGCAATACCAGCCTCAGGTTTCAGCAGGGCAATACCAGCCTCATGTTGCAAGGATCTGTACACAAATCCTGGAAGGAACATTTCCTAGTTCCTGCATAGTGGTTTTACGGTGAATTATTTTTCACAATTTTATATTGATCAAATGTTAAGATTTTTCAAATTTGTAAGTTAATGCTTATGAACAGCAAGGGCTACTGTGCTACAGACAAAAAATAAATAATTATGTGTGGCCAGATCTGGCAATAAATGTGTGGTGCCACCCAACCACTTTCAAAGTAGCCCAGCACATTAGGCACATAAAAAGGCTGTGTACACTAGATTTTATCAAACCGGGATGGTGAATGATATAAGAATAACAGATAGTAGGCCATTCGTCTTAACAGATATAGATGGCTACAATATCCCTCCCATCACTCACCTCAACATCAACCCTACAGTCCCTCACACCTCTCTGATTGTCCCCTGGTTCTGGACCAGACTCACTCTGATGAATTAGTCAAATAAAGCTGTCAGATAAAACACAGTGTACAGCTAATGTGTTGATGTAACGTAGGGTAGTGCTTTGTTAATGATGCCTAATGTCTCTCTTTAAGTGCCGGTTGGCCTAATGTTTGTTTTTAATATACCATAAGACCTTTTCCCTCATTTATTCTGCATTACGTTGGCTGATGTAATTCCAATACCAAGAGAACAAAAAAGAAACAATTAAAGAACAGAAACTGACCCTGGACTCCGAGCTTGAATTCTTATTCTCACCATCCCGGTTTGATAAAAAGGCTGTGTTACCTGGGACTTTACACTAGATTTTATGTGCTGGGTTGCTTTCAAAGTGATTGCGAGGCACAACACATTTGCCACCAGATCTGGCACCACACACATTTCTAATTTTCTTTCTCGTCTCGTTGGTAGCCACGTAAGGCCTTAGGTTTGGGTTGAGTTGGATTTCTCCCCTTCAAAACTCAGGCAGCTGCAGTTGTTTTTTTTAGATCACTTCCACAGCGCTTCAGGTTACCCTAGAGGTCTTGTTCTGGTCTGGGGTTCCCCTTTTGGGGCCTCCCTCGTAGCCTTGTTTCGTAACCAGTTTGCCTGGACTGACTGTAAACTGCTGACCACTTTGAAGCATAGTGTCATTCAGTTCGCCCTAACTCCTTATTGTCTCCTTCCACTTGATGTCAGCCGTTCACTTGAAGGACCCACAACCCCATGGGCACTCCTGGTCCTGCATTATACATTATAGAGCTGTTTTCATCTCGCTAACCACCCCCTCAGGATAAAACATCTATTGGGGTTTTAGCTGGGTTTTCCATGTAATTTTCTCCAGATCATTCATTTTGGTCCCCTCTCCTAATATGCGTAATGCAGACTACAATTTCAAATATCTGCGTCTCAGGAGGACAGTGTTTTTCAGATATCACAAAGACACGGGGCCTGTATTCATAAGAGGACTGCGGTGTTGACAACAAAACACCAGATCCTATACAAATCCACTGTAAATGGTAGGTCAAATTTGTTGAGAGCAGAAACAAGT
Organism: Esox masquinongy; assembly: GCA_016801175.1. Taxonomy (NCBI): domain Eukaryota; kingdom Metazoa; phylum Chordata; class Actinopteri; order Esociformes; family Esocidae; genus Esox; species Esox masquinongy. The sequence continues at coordinate 67,784 of JACXGI010001756.1, forward strand.
GTAATCCATCACTATGAAGTCAAGGTTTTGCTGCTCTCCGACACACTACTATGTTTCAGACAGATCTGCATAGGAATCAGGACTACGTTAATCATACTGTGGAGCTATGCAGTACATATTTTTTAGAAAACATTTTCATTTTGTAATTTCAGAATAGGTATTTCAGTGGAGAAAGGGATATTGGGTCTCCATAAACAAATCTAAATATGATAAATCATATATCAGTAACCCATCAATATTATAGAAAACATACTCCGGAAGAGGTCTCTAAATCTTTGAGACATGAGTTTTAATTTCCCTCGTTTGGGATTGTTTTTGTTATTTAAACAACCTTAACAAAGTGGATATTCTGCGCGCATTTACAATTGCTCATACAGTCCTAATAAGTGCACATTTAGGAAAAGTGGAATGTGCAGGTCTTGGCTGAATGTGCAGACTGCAGCTGCTGCCATGTCATACAAAGAACAAATAAATACAAATTATATACTTAATCATGATGAAATTTGGCCTGGTAAGCCTATTTTTTTCCAAAAAAAACTGTACGCTTTCAGACATGAGTATTTTGCTCCAGAATATAATTCTAGTATTGTTTCCCTGACAACCATAAACTCTGCAGATTGATGTGCAACATCTTGTTTTTATTCTGTGTGGTTATGTTAAGGTAGCAAGATGCCTTCTAATTCTGCTAAATATTGTGTTAAGTCACGCTACAAAACAACAGTAACGCACTTATTTAAGAAAGAGTGGTCTGCATGCAGGCAGCCGACAAGCAGGCTGTGCAAAGATTATTTAATTGACAGACAGGCTGTATCTTGAGACTATTTGATCGACAGTTCTGCTTGACTAGTGATGGACGTTAGATAGACACAGCATTTCTTTTTTACAGACCATGGAAATTGCCAATATGGGGGCACTTTGAAAACGTCTCAAGAGAACATTTCAAGCCAGTGTTTGAAAAGCAGTAGTGTACAGTAATGTTGTAAGGGTACAGTAGTGTACAGTAGTGTTGTAAGGGTACAGTAGTGTTGTAAGGGTACAGTAGTGTGCAGTAGTGTTGTAAGGGTACAGTAGTGTACAGTAGTGTTGTAAGGGTACAGTAGTGTACCCTTACAACTATGGTATAACTGAAGGGCTTCTGAGGCGCCAAAGCCCATATGTCTGAAAAGGGTATTATTTAAAGGGATCATTTACAATCTGGACGTTTCAGTTTCTTGGTGTTTCAGGGATGTAGAAACATTAAGTACACAGCAAAAACAGAACAGACTCTTAAAACACAGTGAGTTGTGTCCCCTAGTACCTCCTAAGGCTCTCATGCTTCTCCCCTCGGGTCAGACAGATGTCCAGGTGTTTGTTGATGAATTGTTCGGAGATGCCCACGGAACACACAGGACACTCGACTGCAAAAAACACAGACATAAAATATAGAAATAAAAACAAACACAAAAGGACAGAGACATTGTGAAATGGCATATTTTCACATGCCATTGAAATCATCCATCAGTTTACACGAATATTCCATGTAAAATACTGTATGTTTTTGGCAGCCAAGGGCATTGGGCCTCATTCACCAACCGTCCTTCAGAAGAAATTCCTTCTTAAAACCTTCATCTTATTTGGGATTTGTTCTTAGGTAAGAACAGAATCTACGCACATTCAAGAGCACACTTACACACATCTGAGGGCTATGGAATTTCTGTGTGTGATTTCTGTGTGTACACGGCCCTACAGTCCCATGCGCTTTTATGGGGATTGGCGGGGGTTTACCTAGGAGCAACTGGCACGCGCTTTCAATTTACGAGGACATTGGGATTCATCATTATAAGCACATAGGTGTGAACAATTTTGTGGTTTGAGAACACATCATGAATCTGACAGACTTTTCTTAGGACCTTTCATACAACCAAATTTTAAAAAAACCTTAGGAAGATACTGGTGAGTGGGGCCCAATGCATCTACTGGGATAGACAGGGAGATTTATTTACTTGCCCTGATTCGAATGAACCACTGGACACCATTGTTATGTATCTGCATCCAAAATAAAGTTAGTGGAAGTAAGCTAATGCTAAAAAATAAAGTAATGACTGAACGCATATAGACGAACCGCTAGAATGTTACAGAGTTCCCAATTCACCAAGGTTATATAGCAGAAACATTACAATGGTATCCCCATTGATCAGACACATAAGTAGATAATAGGCATCACTGCCAAAATCACAACCTATCCCTTTCATGTCTTCACAGACCACCATCCCTCACCTTTAACCAGAGGCTTGATATCCTGTGATGTGGATGGTGAGTTAGCAAGAGACACCAGACCAGTAGAGATGTTCATCATCTTCACAGACTGAGCTGGTATCTCCAAATCCATGGGCTCCTCCTTCACAGAGACCTGAAGATTGGAGTCTGCATTCACATTGTGCGTATGACGAGGGCTCTCCTTCACAGTTTGGCTACATACAAGTGCGCCCGACTGTCTCTTTCCAGCCGCCGTAGTAACAGTGCTTGAGGAGGTCGTGGGGCCCTTCTGGAAAAAGTGGTTAAGGATGGAGCCCTCCTTGGGGCCCCTGTACATTCTGGGTGTTTTACACTTGATAGTTGAGGATGGAGTCTTGGGCGATATTGGAGGTGAGTCAAAATGAGCTTTCGACATCTGCTGTCTGGAATAAAAAGGAAGTGAAAGTATCTTAAAAGCCTATTCACATACCGGTACCAGTTAAAAGGATTTAATTGGTGCATTTAAACATTCGACTAGTTGTGATCAGGACAGCATTTCAATAAAAAAAAGCATTTAAAGGGCTAGGTGGCCAGATAGTCTAAAAAAGAAACGAATGGGAATAAGGTAAGTGATGCTGCTAACTAGTGAAGTTGGACAAAGTAGCTAGCAAGCTAATCCTGCTGTGTTAGTAACTAGCTAGATTCCACATTTTCACAAAGCAGCTGCCACCTGCGACAACCACTATCAGCTACTGATGGTTTGATCAAAAGGAGCTATTGCAGAGAAAACATGCTGACGGACAGACCTATTTATGGCACCTCTTAGATGTAATGGTAAAACAAATGCCACAATGCTGAAGATGTTCCCTCAGTTATTGTCATCAATTCCCACATTTTGTTTTATTAATTCTCCAAACTTTTAAATCTATTCCTTCAACTTTATTTGCTCCCTCAATTTTGTTTAATTCCTGTATCTAACCAGCACTTTCAAACACACTTCCTTTTCATGGATCTATTTGAATTCTAAATCTATGTGGGCTTGAAAATGCTTCATGTTTTCAATGTTAAACAAGATTTTGCACAGCCATAGCAACTCTGAAACGTTTCCTGCTCCAGCAGAACATGGACAACGTGAACGAGTATCAGTGGATGTACAGTATGGGCAACAAAGGGTTGTTGTATGTAGGGAAAGTAGACAAACATTCTTCTATCCACACAAGACCCAACTGGCAAAGATTTGAAAGAACAAAAGGCTTAAAAGTTGAGCATACTTTTCCAAGAGGCATTATTTTGTGAGGCGTGTCGATAGATATCATAAACGAAAACCATCTGATATCTGCATTAACACAATCCCTGTGCCAATTGGGTCGAGTGTGGATAGAATAAGATCTATTAATTTTCTCCTGTAATTCCCATTCCTTTGTTTGCACTTACTTTACATTTGGCTGTATCCGGTCAATGCCCTTCTCAGTTAATAATGAAAAGCTCCAGGGCACGTTTCTCATCTAATGATGACAATCTTGCGTTTAACACTCATAGCGTGGAGAATATCTTTGTATTGTAACACCAGATTGCATAAAAATTCAATTTACACAGATTGATCCATTAAAAAAGATCTACTTAAATCTGCAGATTTAGATGAGTTTTCTGGGATCCCATTAGCTATTACACAGGCAGCAGGTACACCTGCTGGCATCCACATAAAACATCAGACACATGACAGAACAAGCCAGTTATTGATAAGACAACATACTACTGATTATATTACACGGAATTCAAATGCAGGTTAAAAACCCAAAATGCATTTAAAGTTTATTATTTATACACCACTGATATATACGTATTCCTAAAGTGTACAGTTACACTGAGCTTCAGAAAGAGAACAGGTGCTGTGATAAATTTTTTAAGCTAAACATGCTTTTGTAAAAACCTTTTTGCAGCAGAGCATTCCATGATGACATTGCGCAATACATGTGATTGACACATCAAACCTGTCTATGATTTGGACCCTGTATGTCTGTTTGAAGAACATGAAAAAAATATTACACTGAATTACTTAACGCACTGATGTTACTCAACCAGAAAAGGAACCAGGCAAGCCTAGCTCAGCTGGCCCGTGATTAGAGGGGATGAATGTTGGTGTCCCAGGCTGGTTTCGATCTGCGGTTTTCTATGTGGCAGACTGTGTTTTCAACCATTACACTATTTAAACAGCAGGAATGCAACTTTTAGCTCAGCCATTACATTTTTGCTGAAATAACGTGGACAACGTTCATTAACGGAACTAAAGTGTACTCTTGTACGAAGATTACTGTAGATGGCTAGCTAACAGCTATACAGTACCTATAATGAAAACAATGATTCCAATCACTCCATGGCTGGTTCGTTTCTTTAGAAAACAAAAATACAAAAGGGTCATGTAATACAACTATTCTTTTAAATATATGAGATTCATGGCATTACAGTGGATATATATTGTTGCGCGACGGCTGAAAAGTACTGAGTGGATATTTCTGAGACACAAAAACTGGAACGTCTGAGAGGGGAATCGAACCGGGGTCAAAATATTGAAGGACAGGGATAATCCCACAAGACCACAGGGCTTGCTGGTTGTCAGTCCACCTCCATAGTCTCCAAAAGCAACTTTTATCACAGCCATTACGTTTTTGCTGAAATAACATGAACAACAGAATGTTTATTCATGGAACTAAATTGTACTCTTGTACATAAATTACTGTAGATGGTCGTCCATACAATAACAGTTGAATAGCTAACCAATACGCTATGTGAACTACGAGGAAATCGAAAGCATTGGCTGAATCTCAAATCGCATGTTACATACTACAAGTACATACTTTGCGGATGATGGTGAAGTACGTACTGTTTAGTATATATTAAGCTAGTATGCCAGTATTGGGACTAATTGGGACATACTACCACGTCAGAAAATTGTGTCTCGACATTAGATCATTTTGTCACACATTAACATCACGCCAAGATCGAATATTTAGCTAGACATCATTAATCATTTGCTAAACTGACTAACGTTTCTTATTAAGTTGACTTCCACCACAAATAGCATCTATGAACTGTATGGCTTTTATTAGCCAGTCAGTCAGTCAGTCAGGGACATTCGCTCTTCTTGGCCGGCTCCGCTTACGCGGTCCGGCAAAAAGAATAGAACATTAGACAATCTCTCAAATGCCTACTCAACAGATGTTATCTAAGGAAATTGATGAAATTATTGAGGGAATGGATTAATAAAAAGGTGAGGGAATTAATTAGAGAGTAGAAAGATGGATTAAAACTTTGAGGGAATGTAATAAAACATGGAATGGGTTAAAATACTCATTAATAAATTATATAGACACAGTATCTCACAAAAGTGAGTACACCCCTCACATTTTTGCAAATATTTGATTATATCTTTTCATGTGACAACAATGAGGAAATGACACTTCGCTACAATGTAAAGTGGTGAGTGTAAGGCTTGTATTACAGTGTAAATTTGCTGTCCCCTCAAAATAACTCAACATACAGCCATTAATGTCTAAACCACTGGCAACAAAAGTGAGTACACCCCTAAGTGAAAATGTCCAAATTGGGCCCAATTAGCCATTTTCCCTCCCCGGTGTCATGTGACTCGTTAGTGTTACAAGGTCTCAGGTGTGAATGGGGAGCAGGTGTGTTAAATTTGGTGTTATCGCTCTCACACTCCCTCATACTGGTCATTGGAAGTTCAACATGGCACCTCATGGCAAAGAACTCTCTGAGGATCTGAAAAAAAGAATTGTTGCTCTACATAAAGATGGCCTAGGCTATAAGATTGCCAAGACCCTGAAACTGAGCTGCAGCACGGTAGCCAAGACCATACAGCGGTTTAACAGGACAGGTTCCACTCAACAGGCCTCGCCATGGTCGACCAAAGAAGTTGAGTGCACGTGCTCAGCGTCATATCCAGAGGTTGTCTTTGGGAAATAGACGTATGAGTGCTGCCAGCATTGCTGCAGAGGTTGAAGGGGTGGGGGTGCAGCCTGTCAGTGCTCAAACCATACGCCGCACACTGCATCAAATTGGTCTGCATGGCTGTTGTCCCAGAAGGAAGCCTCTTCTAAAGATGATGCACAAGAAAGCCCGCAAACAATTTGCTGAAGACAAGCAGACTAAGGACATGGATTACTGGAACCATGTCCTGTGGTCTGATGAGACCAAGATAAACTTATTTGGTTCAGATGGTGTCAAGCGTGTGTGGCGGCAACACTGTGAGGAGTACAAAGACAAGTGTGTCTTGCCTACAATTAAGCATGGTGGTGGGAGTGTCATGGTCTGGGGCTGCATGAGTGCTGCCAGCACTGGGGAGCTAT
>JACXGI010001756.1:74461-85727 GCA_016801175.1 Esox masquinongy
CTGTGACATACTGAAGCAGAGCATGATCCCCTCCCTTCGGAGACTGGGCCGCAGGGCAGTATTCCAACATGATAACGACCCCAAACACACCTCCAAGACGACCACTGCCTTGCTAAAGAAGCTGAGGGTAAAGGTGATGGACTGGCCAAGCATGTCTCCAGACCTAAACCCTATTGAGCATCTGTGGGGCATCCTCAAAGGGAAGGTGGAGGAGCGCAAGGCCTCTAACATCCACCAGCTCCGTGATGTCGTCATGGAGGAGTGGAAGAGGACTCCAGTGGCAACCTGTGAAGCTCTGGTGAACTCCATGCCCAAGAGGGTTAAGGCAGTGCCGGAAAATGATGGTGGCCACACAAAATATTGACACTTTGGGCCCAATTTGGACATTTTCACTTAGGGGTGTACTCACTTTTGTTGCCAGTGGTTTAGACATTAATGGCTGTGTGTTGTGTTATTTTAAGGGGACAGCAAATTTACACTGTCATACAAGCTGTACACTCACTACTTTACTTTGTAGCAAAGTGTCATTTCTTCAGTGTTGTCACATGAAAAGATATAATCAAATATTTACAAAAATGTGAGGGGTGTACTCACTTTTGTGGGATACTGTAGCTGTATCATTTAAGGGGGCAGGCTGGCTTTGAGTGAAAGAGGTTTTAGGGACCATTGGAAAAAAAGAGGTAATGCGCCAATAAATGCTGCTGAAAGTAATGCAAGCCTCTTGACCTAAACTGCAGATGTCCAATTATCTTGCATTTTCCTGTAGAGCGAAAAAGAATGGGCCAGTTGGCCACAATCTCGGAAATGTGGAAAGCAAACAAATAGGGCAGGTAGCTGCAGAGCCATTACTGGCCATCAAGTGGAATCAATGAGGTGTGCAATGCTCTGCTTTCCATGTTGAAACCATTTTATTTGTCTTCGCTCTAAGCATTGCAGCAGGTCACGGAACACATCATGTGGGGCAAATATTTTTACAAAAATCCCCCACTAGGACAGTTTGTCACAGTACCTTAAGCCTTGCTTATTTTAGGTAAATACAACACCACAGGTACAATCATTTACATCCAGTATAAATGAAATGCACCACTTGAATAGGTAAGCGATTTGCCCCTTCAAATACTTTCACACAATCAGAAAAAAAGTGGCATAATTTAGAGGGTAAAAATAGCCCAGCAAACAGATTTGCTTTAAAACGTCTTATTATTACAGACCAATTATGCTTTTGTGTGAATAGACATCCAATCTGTTAAGTAATTTATAATTATTATAATCCTTTGCATGAGTAATGTGCCCTATTATTTTGTTGCTGTGTTTTCCTTTTGGCAGTTTTATTGATAAAGTTTTTATTTACTACATTTATGCCCAGGTATTGTATAATGTACAAAAATGTAACAAAAATAATGTGTATTCATTTTATTATTGTATAATAACATTACTATTAATTGTGCTGCTCTGTGTCATGAACATACAAAAGATATATTTTGTATGGTTAAACATGTGTTTGTTGAAATAAGATGGAACATTTTGATGTATTTTATGCCAGGGAACACAAGTACAGAAATGACAAAACATTGGTATTGGCTAATTGTGTCACATGAATGTCGATATTGGCCAAGAACTTCATCAGTGCATCCCTTGCACCAGTAAATAAAATACATAAAGCAGCCAGGGTCAGGAGAGCACCTTGTGCTAAGAGTAAGCAATGGCTCTGCTCTTTATAGAATGTCCTCCAGAGACAATTTGAGATAGACAGCAGAGTCACTGATACATTTAGACAGCTTTCATCTGAGAAAAAAGCAAAGCAGAGAGGACCCTTATTAAATTATACGTCTATCTGTTTCCTTTTTCTTCCATAAGTGGAGGAAAGCATACATAAACAATAACCAGCAGATAACTGGCTTTCCAGACACAATGCACAGAGCAAACCAAATATGGAATAAACAGAACTGAAGAAAGATGTTGAAAGATAGTCATGACATTTCCCAATAGGTGTTCACATCCTGTAGACATGATTAGGTTCTAGTGATTACATAACTGCTTGCTAACTGTGCCAATCTGTTATCGTGGATACCTTTTATTTATTTGATACCTTTTATTTATTTAATGGAAAAATACCAACATTTAGGCCAAGGAATACAGACTGCTTTGCAATACAAATTCTGTGCACATTGATGAGCACATAGTTTGTGAAAATAAATTGTTTAGGAAACTTGCAGATGTTACAAACATTACATCTGTCCCTGAATGAACGAGATGCGAGGATCAGAAGGTAGGGAAAACCTGTGAATAGCTGTATCACCGTTGACAGGTTCTCTCTACCTTCTGATCCTTGCATCTCAATCATTCAGAGCCAGATGTCAGTGTCATATAGGAAACTGAGACAGCTTGATAAACTGAGGCAGCTTAATTTTTTTTATATTGCCCACTATAATGCCAATAAAATTAGCACATTTTACCTCTTTAGCATATACTGGATTGAGAGAAAGTATTTTTTTTTTTCATAGGACGGTCTTTGATTTGAACTTTGTATATAGCATTGTCCAGGCATGTAAAATGGCAATATAAATTTCATCATCCTTGCTTGATCGTTCTGCCACTTCATTTAGAAAATTGCCCCGGGCAATAGCTGCCTGCCACAGTTACTTGTTGGTTAGGAGGAGGGGTGAGTGGGGGGGGATAGACTGAGTCACACACGCAGCCATGCACATGCAACTCACAAAACAGAAAAGTAGAGAGTTTGACATCAGGACGCGAGGATGAAAGTGAGCACCAACATTAAACAGTGTGATTCTGACTCTTTTACATGACCAAGGACAAAGCATGTCATGGCAGAAAACCCAAACTGAAACTCACAGCCTGCCTGTCTGCTAGCATATTTGTACTCACATGAGGGTAGCCAAACATGGCCAGATGAATGTCTCGAGAAGTGTATTTTGCCCATGACATACCACCTTTGAGTATACATACAGTTAACAGATATTTAAATAGATCAAGAAATAGAAAAGATGTAGCTTAACTATCTGTAATTACAAGAGAGAAGCAATTGGTTATTACTATTATTGGCATGGTCAAAAGCACTAAAAGAAAAAACAAAGTACCCCTATGTCCTCTGGGAAAGAGCGACACAAAGTGTGCTGTAGGTTGAGCCCAGGTGGAGGAGCAAGGCATGAGATGAGAAATGATCTAAACCTATATGACAGTTTGATCTGATTTCCTTCCTGATTTACTACTCAGACGCATAGAGCTCAGGACGGTTCCTTTGTGATTAACAGGGACAAAAGGAGTAACATGGGTTTGAAGAGCATAAATCGCTTACTCCCAGAGGAAAGGGCATCCTGATAGTTAATAGCATGCACGCACAAAACATGAATTGACATTCACAACATCCATATAGAGAAGGAAATACATAACCATACCTATGTGGATTGCCTTCCTGTTGTAATGTTTTTTATTACACAAAAGTGGTTGACAAATGGCCCTAACAGGGGAGTTAGATTAAAAGGTTACAAAAAATAAGCTAAAAAAAAATAAATAGAAAATAAGCTGTCAGATGAGAGCCCTGAAGTGAGCAAGGGGAGAGGCAGGCCAATATTTGGGGATTCTCTGAGAGCTCATTGATCATGGAGAAGCAGACCTGGACCCACCAGCAGCCCTGATAGAGAGTCAATACAGACTCAAAGAGTCTAATTGCATTCCAACTGTCCTAGGATATTGATTCTAAACTTGCCAGGCAGCTCCCCCTACACAGAGGGGAAAATGTGAGTAGCCTACTCTAACAACCCTGCCTTCTGAGAAAGTCCAGATACCTATGGCAATATACCCCTTTTCACATGTCCTCTGCGAGACAAACAGGAAATTAAAGGACAAGGGAGAGGGCAGCAACATAAAGAAACTCTCACAACCACAACCACAAATTGAAATTCTTCAGTTGAAGATGACATTTTTCTGAAGTATGGCGCCATTCAGATTATTGACGCAAATGAGAAGTATGGCTGAAAATGTATGACAACAATACTAATCTGCTGCCTGCAGCCTCAAAACCCGCCTGCTTAAGCAAAAGCAGACATGTTTATGCTAACAGTGCCGCAGAGTAAATTTGTTCTATGCAATTGCCTCAATATCAAGCCATGGTCATAGTATTGTTACCAACAGCATTTGGTGATTCTTAATAAAAAGCAGACTAAAGAAATGTAGTACTTTTACAATTTAATGAATGGACTTTTGTGGGAAGGATTGTTGATAAATTTTGCCAAAGTGGCAAATTTATAAGGAACAACAAACCGTTCACAAAACTGGATCATTCTCACATGACATTGGCCTGTTATACAGTGCAGACAATAAGTAATTGGACGGTGACCCAAGTTTTGTTGTTTTGGCAAATACAGCTTTGTGATGAGAAAGGTCAAAGGCCAATGGCAACCCTCAACCAATATAACTAGTGGGCCCAAACAGGCAATCACATAGCAGTTCAACAGCATTGTGCCAAAAAGTATCGGGGAATGCAACACTCGCTCCACTCCTATCAGATAAAAACAAGAAGTTGTTACAGTGGATATGCAATCAACAACACCGGACAATTCGGGAATGGATAAACATTGGTTTGTCTGACAAATCCAAGTTCAGTTTACTTAAGTGGCCAATGTGTCCAGGAGGCTGTACTACAAAGGGAGTTTAACCTACTCGGATTTAACTTGGGGTTATCAAGGAAAGTTAGGGTTGACAAACTCTGATTGCCTAAAATGGGGTTAAACGGTCCTATGACAGTGATAAAGATGCTTGTTAGTTGATTCGGTGCTAACTAAATTGGATTTTGTGCACGTTCGCTTAAAAGGGGCACGTTCTACAATGCAGGCTGAATTATTGCAAATAAGAATGCACACTTATAATGTCAGGACATGAGGAGTTTAAAGGAAGGTTAATGGGTAAATCTAACACCGTGGCGGCCAACAAAATCAGGGAGGTTTGGTGGCAGCGTGTTGGTGAAAGTGTAAATTCATAAGAGCAGTGCTCTAGTCTTATGTTCTCTATTTTGTCTTACGGACTCTTCTTCTACGATATGATCAAATACCTGAACATCGATGCTGTGAAATGACTTCCTATAATGCCCCTCATGTTCTCACAGGAGCGCTCTAATGGGGATATGCGTACAGTCAATCGCACCAATAACCCTCGGGACTCCTATGGAAACATTTTTTTTCTGTATATAGGCCCAGCCTAAGCATATCAAAAACAGACCAAGCATTTTTATATTGCAAATTACCTGCAATCGCATAAAAAGCATATTTGATCTTTAGAACGCTTCCATGGCCAGGGAACGCAACAAATGCATCAAGCAGTTTAGTGAGCGCAAGTACCACCTTGCGAACTGTATGGCATACTTGCTTGCTTGTTCTGCATCACGGAGGAAAACATGAAATGCCCACTGGTAAAATATCACAAAGCAAAAGACACTTGTATGTTCAACAATGGGGGCATTACTCTGGCAAGTGGCATTGGAGATGTCTGGCCCTAGAAGCCGGCAAAGATACTGAATTCCCTCAGATGAGAATAATATATTTTTTAGAGAACATCATCGGGGTAAGCTAGAGGAGTTACTCTGTCTCTAAACACCCTTGCGCTGCGGAGTGAGCCTCTCACAATCCGTGCGCCAATGCCAATCGGGTCTAACAAATGAGCCAGCATTTTTCCCAACAACATTGTGGGCAGAGGAGCGGTGATTATTTAGGGTAACATCAAGTTAACCACGAAGATAACCTGCTCAGAGCAGTTAAGAGATGCAGCGTAAATTGCCATGACAGCATTCCTCGTGTAAAACCTATCCACCTTTCATAGTATGGGTTAATCGGGAAGTTACACCCAACGTCACAAAGGTACTCCTGAAGTTATCTGGATAAGCCAGTTACCTAGCTTCTTAGTACACCCCTAAGGGATGTTCACCAAGTGAAAGTTACTTTAATTAGCAGAAACTGCGTGAAGCTAAAACATCAGCATAAACCAACATCCCTGTGGAATGCTTCAGCGACTTTGCAGAATCCAGTTCTGTAAAAATGCAATCCGCTCTGGAGGCAGCTAAAGTAAGTAGAAAGGCCAAGTGAGTTCTTTTGACTCTAACTTACGAATTATGGCAGACATTTTTAGTGATGCCCCCCTCCATCCTTGACTGTCAAAGATAACATGTTAACACATGCAATTAATGTAAAATGCATAACGTAGTTATTTCTATGTCACCATTAACGCATTTTGCTTTGTTCAGCCTCAAAAGCATCCAGTCAGTGTTTGACTTAAGCAGATGTCTGGACCATGCCACAGGCACTTACTGCTTTTTGCAATAGCGTACCATTAACTTTATTGGTGCTTAAATAATGCTGGAGCAGTCCAGAGCGGTTAAAAGGTACTAAGCGTGTCGGAGTCCTTCAGGTTTTCCGCCAAAAAATATCCCCATAGTGAAATAAATAACTTCCATGCTGTGCATAAATTACAGATATCTACTGATCAATATTGGTAGAAAAACATTTCCACACACCTTGCCTACCTTATATATTTGTCTGCTATTCAAGTACCCCACCTCATGCATTTGGATGAATAGGGGAATAATTTCATTAAGGTTTTCACCAAACACCCAAAGACAATACCTGAAAAGCTTTGCTGTGATTCAGTGTTGGATCAAATGTCTGTAAACCCAGCAGCTGTCCAGTTAAAAGGGGTTCAGGTGTGTTTTATACAGCAGCCTAACAAAGCGATTATACTACTTCATGTCTTGATCAAGAGCACAATGGTAGGTAACAGTAAAACTATGGGATAAGAGACAAGCAACCTTCTATTTAGATTTGCATGGGCTACAAATAGACGCTGCCAGTTACAGAGATAATTTGAGAGAAGAAATTTAAGGACCGTGACATACCCTGGAAAAATACACTTGAAAAAACAACTCCTGCACTAATTTAAGTTCAAGTCAAGCATTGCCCAGAGTACATTAAAGAGAGTAAGGTTAAAACATAACGCACTGATGTAAAAATAATAATAATAATAAAAAAGCGTCTATTATAGGGCCACATTAGACACTCTAGAATTCTAATTGCTTACAATTAAAAGGTTTTGAAGAGGACCTTTTTTTCCTAGGACACCAAATCTTGCTACAGAAACCCATACATTCATCAGAAAATACTAAGGTTTAAATCAGAACGGCATCGGAGAAGGACCAGAACAGCATCGGATATACTTCGAGGACACACATCTCAACATGACTGCACTGAGCCTGCTGGGATTTGCTGCGATGCAGGCCCTGAATCACAAATTGCATCCCATAAAACAGAGGAGAAAAACAGGACATAATTCAGAAAATGAACTTAAAGGGTCTGGACAAAGTGATGAAATATTTTTCCAGAAGTAATATTTCTTTGCACAGACTTCAGCAATGATAACTGCAATTACTTTAAGTGCTTCCTTTTCCTCCACTTTTCTACTGGCAACTTGGCATTGTAATGTTAAGAAGAGCAATGCAGTGTACTTACAGACAACAAAGAAAAAGTTATAATTGCTATGGTTGCTCAAAGAATATTTATTACGTATGATGGAGCATGGCTCATTGCCAGGCCTGTGATAACAATGTGTAGTGAGTGGTAGCAGCAATGAGCCCTGTTCATTCTACAAATAATTTGTTATTGTCTGGGTTTCATAAAGAATAACTCCAATGCTTTGTAGTTAACAGGATTTAATGTGATTCTATGAATGGCCTTGGTTTATGAAATAAAATCCCCATTTGATTATAAAGGAAAATCCACAATTGAGGAGAGGGTTTTAACAGGTAAGTAGTAAGAAATAGAGTAAATACAAATTATTTAAAAAATTGGTCACCAGAGGGAATATAATAACCTTATAAACTTCAAATACAGGAAAAATAACACCCTTAACATTATAGTGTTATGGATTTCTATTTTTTTCACATACATACGTTCCCCCTGGTATTATGTTATAGGCTCAAGACACCCTTAGCTATAGTAAGTGTACATCCTCTCCCATGTTTACAGTTAAGGATTTAGGTGTATTGTTCCCCAAACACAAAGCATAAACAAAATTGAACAGCGTTCCCTGCTACTGTAAAGAGGAATGGAGTAACAACATGTGATGACAAAGCTTCCCTTTAAAATTACAACATTTTAAAAGGCTATTCTGTTTGTTTCTGTATCAGCTAAAAACAATAAATATGATAGCCTTTTCACAGATAGTTATTTCTTGTTTTTTCAAAACGGAACTGTATTTTCTGTCCAGGGTAATTTTGTTAAGAGCCAAGACACTGACAAGCATCGCTTTATGTACAAGTTTCCAAATCACATTGCATTCCTCCAAACACTTTCTACTATTTTCATTTACAGACTAGACATTTTGGAATGTAAAAATTTGAATGCCAAAGTATGCAGTTGGGCCTATTAATTGTATTATTCTTAACTTCTGAGACTTGTTTATTACAGTTTAAGAAAAAGTATTTGAAAGTGCTTGAATTCAACTTATCAGTGTTTTTTTATCCCTGTATTGCATACTACTCTATCCAAGACTAAGTACTATTATATAGGCCAACACATGTAAAGGTTAAATACATAAACAATCTTAAGTAGGGTGTTGTCAGTCATTCGCACTACACATGTAGGTGTAAGGTGAGCTATATTTCACAACCATCAACTTGTGAAATGGGAGAAATGAAATGGCTGTTTTGCACTACCCAACATAATAGATCCTTTAACACATTTTTCTAAATGTTTTAGTTGTACGTGTTCATTATATGTAGAATAGGTACCTTGCAATTTGAAAAGTTGTGATCAGGTCATCCAGTATCCTGTTGTTTCTAAGGTCCTGTTCTGTTGTAATCTAAAAGATAAAAGTAGATGGTTGTCTGATTTTGACATATGGAAAGCACAATCCTCTAAAGTCATTCCATTCTGAAAGCTCTATTATCATGATGCAGTGCATTCAGAGCCGGCAAGCATCGTACTTACTGAATTGCATACCGGACATAGCAACTTGTAGGAGAGGAATTTTCTTATGCACAAAGAGCAGACTATAAAGACAAATGCACAGAATCAGGTTCGATGATACAAAACTGTTTGAGACAAATGCTGTAATATTTTATACAATGTATAGCTACTATATAATTGTTTTGAAAACGTATAAATAGGTCATGGCGTCAACAGTTTCCGTAACGTACAGTTGTGAGAGCATTTTGTCATCATTGGGATATTCAGGAACTCGAAACAAATGGGACATCGGAGAAGGGTATCTACATTCTGGACACACAAAGAATACTGTTAGTGCTAAATCTAATTCAGCACGATACGTTGAGAGCATAATTGGCAATGCTGAAGTAGCTAGCACTATAACTTTAATGTCATATTTAAAAAAAACAACTACACAATACAATCACGTTAGTTAGCTAGCTTAATGGAAGACAAAAATGTACTAGCCTGCTAATGTTTGAATGTTTTTTTTTTACCAGCACTTACTTTAAGGCAAGTCAGATTTGGTTGCAATTCTGCTATATTAAAATTTGCCATGATGATAGTTCCGTTATAAACTGTGGTCTGTCTTTATAATTTAGGTCAGTTAA
This sequence comes from Esox masquinongy, assembly GCA_016801175.1. Classification (NCBI taxonomy): domain Eukaryota; kingdom Metazoa; phylum Chordata; class Actinopteri; order Esociformes; family Esocidae; genus Esox; species Esox masquinongy. The sequence continues at coordinate 84,060 of JACXGI010001756.1, forward strand.
CGTTAGCTAAACCAGAGTAAATATAAAAAATCCCGCGCAGATTTATTTTCCTAACAAACACATACTTCCGGGAATATTGCGTCATTTCCTTTTCAGGTTGCTTTTGTGACGATATATTTTTTTCATAATATTTATCCTTGGAAAATACATCAAAGAGAAACATGAGATAGAAATAATGATGCATAAAACATTTTTACATTGGAAATAATGAGAAAAATATAGAAATAAATAAAGTAACCTCAAAAATAGTTTCCAGAATTTCAATAAAGAAAGCATCAGGGTTTACAATTACTGAAATGAATATAATTTCTGCCACTTACCAATTCTAAAGATTTTAATAAATGTACTTGTTCAATTAAGATATAACATTTGGATACAGATTTCAAATATGTGTGCTTATGTATGAAGAATATACCAGACAGAAGAAAAAAGTCAACAAGTTAATCAATAGCTTTGTTTCCATCTGAATAATACCGTATAACATATTTCAATAAATATAGCACACTTTTTAAAAAGAGTTCATAAAATTACTTAGGTCATTCCAAGCTAACTTTACAAAGTCAAACTTGGAGGGCCGCCAGTCTACCAATTACTCATTGCTATTTGGAGAGTTTACCGCAACTTTTGCAGGATTGAAATATGGTCATTGGTGAAAGACTTCCAAATAAAACTTTACACAACTGCTGTTGTAATAGCTTGTATCCCATGCAGTCAAACCAAAATTGTATCTTACAAACCTGTAGACCAATATATTTTACCAATTCTACCCAAGAACAAAGAGATCCATTTTTTAAATGTTTATTATATCAGAATTTTTTTTTTTTGAAATGTTTTTATTTTTTGAAATCACAATTAAGCATTTTTCAGTTCTACTGTACATAATTATCTGAAATTATTATATTTTTAACCATTTATCGGGGCACTAAAATGAATTAATTTCAATTAGAGCATCTCTTTTCTTTACCCTTTTTGGGCGAGACCAAATCTTTGGCTTGGGACAAAAAGTTCAAATACTTAAACCTTTCTTCTTCCTGACACCTAATCATGATGAAATTTAACACATTATTTATGTCTTAAATTGGTGGACACGAGTTTGTTGGTGACAGACTTCCAAACAGATTTAACCACAGCAGCTTTAGTAAAGATATTGTAGCAACGTTGGTAAGGCCTCCACTCATCCCTCCTAATTGGAAATCCCTATTTGGAGCAGTGTGTTGTGTGCCTACATTAGTGTCAAAAGTGGGATAGGACACTTTGTGTTGTTTGGTGGGGCTAGTATAGCGGCCCTGGTAAGGGCACTACTCACCTCTCCAAACGGGATACAGTGGATATAAAAAGTCTACACACCCCTGTTAAAATGCCAAGTTTTTGTGATGTAAAAGAATATAATGTGAACAATTCAATTGAAAAACAAATTGAAATCTTCGAGGGGGAAAAATGGAAAATAAAAACCTTACAATAACCTGGTCGCATAAGTGTGCACACCCTCTTATAACTGGGGATGTGGCTGTGTTCAGAATTAACCAATCACATTCAAACTCATGTTAAATAGAAGTCATTACACACCTGCCATCATTTAAAGTGACTCTGATTAATCACAAATAAAGTTCAGCTGTTCTAGTAGGATTTTCCTGACATTTTCTTAGTTGCATCTCAGTGCAAAAGCCA